>KZ062534.1:0-31385 GCA_002091835.1 Anopheles maculatus | reverse complement strand
AAATCAAGTCATAGAATCCTAGAAATAGTAGACCAAGACCTACTGAGACTGTAGAGTGAAAGAAGAAGAAGAAGTGTCCTCAGACCTTACTCTAGCCTGACGTCAACATCTATGTATTTGAGATATACTGACTTCGATCCCCGGAAAGGTGAAGTTGTGGAGGACTTGAAAGAAGTCAAATAATCTTCATTACCCCGTCGATCGGTGTTTGTTTTTTGGCGATCGTCTAGTTTATCTTCAACCTGAAGTTTTGTAAGACGGCAGGACTCACTATCCGGTGTAGTGAAGTCAAGTAAACCAGAAACGGCAGATAAAGACAGCTCGAAGTTGAAGAGTCACAAAACAATAGGAAAATGAAGAACAAAAAGGTGTTTTGTGGGGCCTTCTTTCCTTTGGTAAGCGACATGAGAAGACCACAAACCAATGTCCAACAGATCAAGCTCCCAAGGTCTCCGTAAGTTCCACCTGGAAGTCTCAGCTGTCCCAAGTGGAATGTAGCGCTAAGTTCCAGCACTAGGAAAATGCTAAGAATTTTGAAATTTTAGATATCCATCGCTTCTAAAATCCCGAATTCGCAAAGTTCTAATTATTATTAGGAATCTTCTGTAATGCAACACTTAGAACGTTTACACAGAATTACTACCAAGACTACTTACAGCTTCGTTTTTTTCTTGACCTCTACGATAGTTCGATAATGATGGTCCTTATTTCCTACCGAGGAAGATACGAAGCAGGTCATCTCCTTTTTTTTTTGGGAGGAACGATAAGATGGCGGTAGGATGTCCTCACGCCACTAATTAGCCTTCGTCGCTAGCAAACGCTGACAACTTACGCCGATGCACGGCCGAACCGGTGTAGAGTTTCTCGTTTCTCCCTGCTTCGGGCCAAAATCAAACAATTGCTCTAATTATTTCCCATCATCACCAGGGTTCCGTCGCATCTTTCCGCAACTCTGCTGCCCAGCTAGTCCAGCGTTTTACGATGCATCCAGAGGAAGAAATTGGCCAGCAAGGGATCCGAAAGATCCTGTGGAAATCGTTCACTAATTGAGAGAATCCTTGCCGTGCCGTGATTGTGTGTACTCGCTTGCCATGCTCTTTCGATTCGCGTCGATGCCAAACGGTGCCCGCACACCGTTCAAATTTCATATCTTGCATCGGTGTCCTCACGATAAGCGTATGAGAGCATGGGAGCCGAGAGAGCGGCGAAAAAAAAAATCTCCTCCAGTTGCGTTCCAGTTTTTCCCGCGCCGTTCTCGTCCGATTAACGGCCACGATCTAAGGAGAACGGGTTTCCCGTGCATGTGAGCTCTCCCTATCTACCTCCCCACTCCCTTCCGCACATCTACCCCGTCTTTCCGGTGGCGTTGACGGTGGCTCACTAATTGGCTTCATTTATTAGACTTCTTGTTCTGTGCGAGACATCGATAAGAACGCAACGCGGTACGGTTCGGTTGGGGTGTTGGCTGGTGGTGTCGCGTTTCCATGCATGATCGCCCACTCGTCGCTTGCCACCTCCCAACCCCTCCTCAAACCACAGATGCGGGTGTGTGAGTGTGTGTGTGTGCGATGCGATGAATTGTGTTTTGGATTGAGCGAAAACTTACCTCTGCCCGTGAACGTAACGCTCACACACAGCCGCTCACATGTGCCGAACCTGGGAGAATAGAGGGCGCACATGAGCAATTACATGAGCGCGTCCTCGCGTCCCATCGTCCCGGTACCCTCTCCAAGGGCTTAAGGCTTTAATTAATTAATTGATTGAATCGAAGCCGCAACGCTGTTCCTGCCCTGGGCCAGCAGCAGCACCAACAGCAGCAGCCGTTGTTTGTTGCGCTTTCCTCGTTTTGTGTGCACGCCCGTCATGATATGCATCCACTTCTCATCACCCAATGCACCCCAGTTGGCGGGTAATGTCAGGGTGCCTTTTCTCCTGCTCGAATTGGCCGATTGCTCGATTTAGTTACAGCGAGGGTTGTACATTACGTATGATGAACTAGCATATAACGCTTTATAGGGTTTTATTATTATGATATTTTATGCTTTTATTCATAGGACTCTTGTATCATTCCTAAGCTTGCATGTTTTTCTTTCTATTTTATTAATCTCTGTGAGTGTATGATCTTTTACGTGATTTGTATGTTTTTTCGCTGTTTTATATGTTTCGCTAGGCTATTAAATGAAGTTTTCTTGATTTATTTTAGAAGTGTTTTATTACATACTATGTTCCTATGTTTTACATTATTTGCTGTACGACTTTCTTTTTCTCTTTCACCCTTTTCATGATAAAATTTTTCTTATACTGTTAATATCATTTCAACGCTTTTGATTTTTGAAAAGCTGTTGTCTATTCTCCTTCATTTTGTAAACTTAAATAAGGTTTACGTCTTTTTTATTAATGTATCAATAATTTGAAGTTTTTTTGTTTCTAATTGTATTTATTTTCGTCTTTACATTGTGTTCTGAACTATTTACATGTTGTATAATGTCACTTTCAAGAGTTCTATTTCAGTTAAATGGTATTACATGTTCTAGTCTTATTTATTTCATCCTTATGTTTTTAGATTGATGGTGTTTTATTAAATTTTATAAGGTTTCTATGTTTCTTCTTTGCTCTTATATTTTTTGTATGCTTGAGATTCCGGTTTTTTTAATGTTTCGTTTTATATTCATTTTTTTAACTTTATTTCTCCTTTATTTTGCGACCGCATCTATTTACTTTGCGTTGTTGTACAATTTCTACAATTTGCGTTGTTGTACAATTTCCCCCCCGCTCACTCTTGTTTTGTGTAAAGTGGTATTGAATGTTCTTTTAATGATATAAGTAAATTTAAAGGCACAAAACAGATTATCTCCGACACACCCTTAGTAATCCTCGCAACAAAGAAAAACCCTTACCTGCTGACGATGAAGTCTAATTAACCTAAATCTAGCCACACCACCACCACCACTCATCCCTTCCTCTCCTCTCTGCCTTCCCCTTCCCGCTCTCTCCTGCCCCCTTCCCCCACCAACCACCACCGAAAAATGAGTCCGGAAATAATCAAATGACGCTGCCGCTGCGGGTTGAAGCAACGATGGGCGCACTGATGGTGGTGTCGCCTGCAGGCAGACTCGCACTCGGCTCGGCAGTCATCCGGCCCCCGTTGTGTGATGTCCTTTTTCCTGCCAACTCGCGAACACTGCCATCGGATGGTTTTGCATCCCCGGCCACAAAAGGTAGCATTTAATAGCCTCTTTCTGCTTGTTCCTGCTTCCCCGAGGACGAACGACGACGACGACGTCACCGAATCGTCGTCATTCGGCGTAATTGAGTGTAGTGGCGTGGGTGAGCCCTTTTGTTCGTTCGTTTGCGTTCTTCTTCTGGGTGAGCGTTGGTTTTTTTTTTGTTTGCATGCTCCCTGCACCCAACACCATCTCCATTTCATCATCTTTACAGGCCCATGTTTACCTCTTTCGTTTTCTGCGCTCATCTATTTCAACTCCGTTTTTTTCTCTTTCTCTACACTTTGTCTCTTCCAGATTATGCGATATTATCAGCGTAATTAAGGATATAATTAACTTAAAAGGATAATACACATCCACAGTCAAGGTAAGTCCTTTCTTTTGATGATTTCTCGCTCTCGCTTTTTTTTCTCTTGCGTTTCGCTTTTCCACGTCGTTGTGTCGGGGTGGGTTTTTTTTTTCTCTGCCAGGTTTTCCATTAATTATGGCACCAGTATTGGGATGGGACAGAACGCAAGTGCCAATTGAAATTTTTTGCCATCCCACACACACACACACACACACACACACACATATCAACCCTTGCAGGCTGTCCTTGTAAAAATGCTGGTAAATGTTCTTTGCTTCTCCCAAACGTACGGGGTTCCTGCGTGGGATTCTAAGACAGCCAAAAGAGAAGACTGTACCAAGGACAAAACAAAAACGTCGATCAAAAATGACTTGGGAAACTCTTGCCACTTTCTTCCGCTGCTTCTCGCCCAGCAAAAGGAGATCTGGTCCCTCAGCCAAAGGATTGGCCTTCTTGGCCTTGTGCGGACGGGGCTGTTGTGAGCTTGTGCTGTTCGGCTTCGGTCCGCTTATCTGGCGCTTGTATCGTTCTTAATTTGAATAAATTAATTAGGATTATACCTTCGCGTCCTTTTCTGAAGGACGAAGGTGAGCACCGGGGGCAGTCTCGAACCGTGCTTTGGCGTTACGCCGACCGGAGAAAGGATTTCAAAAAGGGGTCGTCGGATGGTGGAAAATTGCTGCAAAAATTCATTCTCTAATTTGACCACCCGCTTTCCTTTTTTTTTACCCACGCAGACATCTTTTACTGAAGAAGGAGAAGGTTCTTTTACTGGCAAAAAAAAACAATTGAGTCCACTGACCGCGTTTTCCGGGTCTTGCGGATTAGAATAATGGGCCCGGGTGTGGAGTTCGTGGGGTGTGTGGGTCTCTGATGAACAGGGTGTATCATAAGGCAGTTATATATTTCCTTTTTGGGGGAACTAACTGTACGAGTGTGTGTCTTATTTTTGTCATCTATGGGGACGCAAGAAAGGAGTTCCTTAATTTCTTGTTCGTGCCGTAGAAAAATGAATTAACAAGGGCGTATGAAGGCCGGAAGAAGCGTCGAAACTTTGCCAAAAGATTACACCAAGATGGATCTCATTCTTTAAAAAACAAAATCGGGAAGAAAACCCTAGCTGTTCGATGTTGGTAGGTACCTTTGGAAGGTCTCCCACAGATACAGAGAAAACGAGAGCGGTGGTGCCCAGTTGATTACAATTTTAATTGGATTGTGTGCCTTTCGGTAGTGTTCTGCAGAAGTAGCGTGCGGGAAAAAGAAAAACCAGCCAGGCCCGCCAGAAACACGAAGACCAGAACATTAAACGCATCCTTTTTTGTTCCTCGTTTTTCCCAAAGCCCAACTTTATGCGATGTTGAAAGAAGCAGGACAATAGATGACGAAAGATAGAGACGATTGTGTTGTTGCTGCTTCCTTACGCCTTACGATTAACCTTTCGGGGTCAACCTCACCAGCGATTCTGTGCTATTTGCGTGTGTGTGTGTGTGTGTGTGTCTATTCCGAACATTGCACCAACTAGGGGTGTCGTTTTGGACTCACCCTTAGCGAGGACTCACGCTCAGCCGCTAAAAAACAACCCCTTTTTTGCCAAACAATCATTCGCTTACTGTGCTTCGCTTACTTTTTGCTGCTGGATTTTTCCTCCCCGGGAGCAATAGTTTTTCCTCTTGGCTAACTTCCCCTTTTCTACCCGTGTGTGTGTGTGTGTAATCTTCGCATAGGGGAAATATTTTGACACAATAATCCGCTGATTTATGTTGCTTTGCGGTGCGGTCCATCCGGCTGTGCCGTTATCGGAAAAGGCATTCTTGATATCGAGCGTAAAATGATGCAATTATTCAAAGCAGGGTGAGACGGTGGTTGTTGCTTTGGGCGGTTGTGTGGTGCTTCTTTTGGGGGAGGGGGGAGTATTGTGATTTTCTCTTATCGGTTTTGATAAATTGCTTTCAAATTGTTTCCAACAGCGTGATTGGTGTGCTGTGATGATGGTAGTTTTATTTTCGAACCGAATGGTTTATGTGAGCAGACAATAATATTACTTAAATCGGTTAAGATGATACAGAGCTAGAGAAGATAGTAAGACAAATGGTGGAATTTTCAAAATTTGGATACGCTACAACTTATCTATTTAATAAAACAGACTAATTTTAAAGATTTTACATACATGGACGTGTGTCCTAACGATTCATCAAGATATAGATTGTGCTTTCTATTATAATATTACATTTTTATCAAAATATAGGGAGGAGTAGTGAAGAAATTAGTCGAAGAACTTCATTCGAAGGTTAGTTGGTTTGAAGAATTAAATGCTTTTAACCTAGGAAATTAAAACCTAGGAAATCTTGAGGCAAGATCTTGATGGTTGGTCCTTCCAGATAAGAAACAAGAATTAAGGAGCCTGATATCACCTAGGAGAAATTGAGGACACTTCAATACTGCAAAAATCTACGAGGAGACCAAGAATTCATTGTCAGAAAGATTCATCGTTGTGAGACTTTGATCCAGGGATCAGAGCACTCGTCTAAACGATAAAACATATCTAGAATTCGCCCTCAGAACTCGTCGTCTATGTCTGAGACCTGGTATATACGGTTTCCACACGGCAGGACCGGGGTTCGAATCCCGTCCGGACCGCCTGCCCGTACACAGGAGTGGCTATATAGCTGCGGATAAAACCAAGTCTTAGAATGCTAGAATCCTATTGAAGTTGTAGAGCCAGAGAAGTAGAACAAGATGTCCGAGACGAAGTTGTTCAATTGAAAATCTAGAGACTCCCAACTGACTTCATCTATGACCAATACATTTGTTTCTGGACTAAATTTTTTCCTAGGACCTCATCCAATTGCTCGAATTCAACAATTTGAAGCGCTAATGAGCGCTAAGTCAATTTTTGAGTTGAAAGTTTCTTGAACTATAGCTTCAATCAGCGTTGACTTCATAGAGTAATCTGTTGTAGATTTAAAGACATCGTTGTGTAAAGTTAGACAACTTTATAATGCCTCATTCACTCATTTGAGTTCTCAAATCTTAATGTATTAATATCTTTTCCCACCATTCTTTAAGCTCACTTTAAGCTGTTGAACCTTACCGATTTTATGCAATTTATTCCCCTTTCCGATAACGAGTGTCAATTATATGCTGAAGTTTTCCACCGTCCTGCTGTAACGAACTGCTTGGCTGTGTGTGTGTGTGTGTATGTATGCATATAAACGCATGCGTTTTGGTGTAGGTTAAATGAATCGGAGAAATTTAATTACCAACTGCCCCTGCCATCATCATCACCATCACCGCCCAACAGCCAGAGATATCTTTCCGACGTCTGTGTAATCGAAAATGGGAGAAGAATCACTGTTTGCTGCTGCTGCTGCTGCTGCTGCTGTTGCCTCATCTACTGCCACCTTCACCGCTGTGCGATTCGATTTGCATCACCATCTTCTCAGCTGCTGTTTGTCATAAATCCTGCCATTATTATTACATTTATTGGATTACACTTGTTTCAATTATTCATCCCCGCACAGTAGCATCAGCAGCAGCCGCAGCAGTGGCAGCTCGCGACGCTGTTGGCAGAAGGATGGGCCGGGGCTCGGCGGGAAATGAACCAATTTAATTAGATGCAGGGTATTTTTCATAATTAAATTCCATTGATTGATGTTGCCAGAGTGCGGTGAGGAGAACCATTACACTCGCATCTCCGGTTTGCCAGGAGAGAGAAGAAGGGAGGGAAGACGAAAAAGGGAAATACAATAAGGAAAATAGCAGCAGCAACCCCATGAAACAGCGACGATGCTCAATCTATCTTCCAACGATTGTTGTGGAAGGTACGAGAAGAATGTTTCCGTTCCTTGGAGCTCAATATTGTACGCCTAATCGAGACAATATGATTGCAAAATTCAGTCCAAGATGTGGTAAAATTGTTTCCAACAGTTGTAAGCGTTATCGAAATGTCATCTAAATTGAATCTCCAAGAGTTTTTGTAGTATCTTAGCTAGTTATATTTGCTTGCCTCCTTCATCGAGCTCATTGTGCAATCAACACTGTCCACGCAAGTGACTGATTGCATGCCCAAAATCAATTAAATCTCATTCATCACCAAAACTACCTCCCCCTCCTGTAATCGGCTGCCGGACCAGGACATCGATTGTCTCACCTTGTGCCGAACGTGGCCAACGTTTGTTATCTGCCCATTGTATGCGACAGCTGCGATACGCCCTTACGTGTGCACGTGCTTGAGCAATGATTTATGCTACCTCATCGTCCTCAAGAAACGTTACGTTGATTACGACATCATCTCATCCTTCGGCGCGCGCGAATTAACAACAGTGTGTATTCCCAATGCTAGGACAGCTCTGGTCAGCAGCTAACGTTTGGGAAGCGTGTTGTGTTGGGAAGTTGGGATGTGACCGTCGGACACGTGAGAGCGCGCTTCCCAATGCTTGCTTACGAAATTCGGAGGACCCATCGCTTTCGGCCGCAACAATTTGGCCGGTCCATGCCTAATTAATGAGTCGTAATTTGTAGTTTGCGTTCTCCAAAACCCTGGGCCGATGATTTATTAATGAAGATGAAATTCTTCACCCAGCCCGGTGTTGGCGAGAACCGGCGTCTCTCAAGGGTGTGTGTGTGTGGATCTAGACTTAGCCTGAGTATGGATAGTTTAAACGGGCAATCAGTAAAGCACCGAAGCAACGAAGGTTCTTGGATGTGTGCGCATCAAGGACACCTTCTGCTGTTTCTCAACCTAGAATTGGAGAGTAGAAATTATAGGCAATAAGGATACTTCAACACGCAAACAATTGCTGCAACAATGGAGTTCCGTCAGGCCTTGAGGACTTCGTTTATTTAGTGAGTTTAGTTGAAGACAATCAAGATATTGAATGTCCATAACTTTTAATATAATTTTTATACCTCTAAATCTTGGTGTTATTCAGATACCAAAAGAGAACCTCCTCCAAGAGTCTCGCGTGCTCTCACATTATCCCCAAAAACTAATCGCAACTCAGCCGCAATGACCGGTTCATGCACGGGGGAGCGGGGCATCGGATTTATAATTAATCGGAATATTAACGCGACCGTCTAATGGTATGATAATCTCTTTTTGATTATTATATTACGTGCAAAGAAATAAACGTGCCACCCAGAGCACGAGCAGGCGAATGAAAGAAACCGAGGGCGAAAATCTATCGCATGGCAATTCGGTCCTTTCTTGCCCATTTTGCTGTCTGCTGCGAGTCTGCTGTAAGGCGCACTACCGACAGACATTCATCTTTTTTTCGTGGCGGACCAAATTCCGTCCCCATTTTCTTCTTCTTCTGCATTAGCCTCTTTCTTACTCTCCTGGTATGGTTTTAGTGTTGATTTGTTCGAAGAAGTGGGCACCACTGTTTAATGTATTTTTGTGTTAAACATAACTCTATTTCCTTTTGCGATTGCTTGTTGGTTGCCCTCACACACAGGCGAATTGATGGTGATGGGTGAGCGAATTAACCACACAAAACCAAGAGTTACCGTCTAGCGAACTAGCATTATAAATCACTTAAGCGCCTTTACGTGAGCAGAAACAATTTCTCGCCCTGCATGACCGTCAAAGAAAGGAAGGCAAACAGCGAAAGTTCGCAGTTCAACCGGGTGCCGTTAGCCTTTATTATTCAAATCGGTGCGATATGCTTATCAGCGGTATGATTATCACCACCATCATTAGTGGACGAGGTGATGCCTTTTGTTTCTATGTTATTCGAATTAATCATATTCCTCATCGAGCGTCACCCATCATCGTCAGGTCTTTAGTATGGTTCCAATGCCTCTTAAATATGTTTCTTCTGGGAACTCTCCAATATCTTGAAGCAATCGCTTTAGTTTACTACTTTATAGTTGCTCAACAAAACCACCTGTCCTTACATTTTCCAACAATAAAATATTCTCACCCCTTTTGAACGAGAATTAACATCACAAACAGACACTTCCCACAATCAGGTACATGGAAAATGCGATTCAAAACCGCCACCACCGCAAACATTTCGAACAAAAAACATCAGCTCGGTGTGTGCTTAAGAACTAGTGTCTTCTCCTCACCAGTGTCCAACAGCAGCTGTCAAATTTCTCAACGCAAGCACATCCGTCAGACATTATAGACGGTCCAGTTTTCTTCGCTGTCCCTAAGTTGTCGAGAGGAAAAATCTTACATTTGCAAGCGTTGTGGTTTGCTCGTGAAGACCACATTTTCTGCTCCGAAGATAGGTGTCGCAAGTACTGGAGGTGCGAATGTACACGAAGAGACTGAGTAAAAAATAAACACTCTAATCCCTGTATCGAGGAATGCAATTGAAAGAAGGTATTATGCAGCGAATTATTGCTGCATCGCTGCGTTTTTACTGTTGGGAAAACGTAAACATGTTTATTTTCCCAGATTTGTTTCTTCTGGAGGAAGAAATGATGTTTAAATTTCTTTTTCCATTATTTAACATGACAAATTTTATAGCAAAATAATTAAAGTAAATATTTAAAGTACCACATTCTTCTCGTTTTAGGAATTTTAAGGTTTAGCCGTATTTTGTGGGTATTTATCCAAACTATCCATGTACACACAGAAGAAAAAAGGAAACTCACCCCAGCAAGCCATTTCTATTTTCTTTTTTCACGCCTTACCTGGCGCCTCCATTTCGGTTCGCGCGATCTGTTGTGGTCGCCCTTTTCTCCATATTCGACCCTATCGTCGACCTTTCTATTTGTTTGGTTTCCACCGGTACGCGTGCATGTGTGTGTGTGTACGTGTGGAATGAATTCAATTTAATATACGCTAACAGGTAATCAATCATCTCCAGGGCGTTTCAATGCAAGGGAATGTTAGTGAAATTAAATTTGGCAAAAGCTGAGTTTTCGTCACAAAAACCGTCGAGAGACCTTCATCGATTCGAGCAGGGGCGATTTTTCGTTTCATTTTCGTTTGTAGTTTTCCTCTTTGGAAAAAGGTTCAATTGAAGTTTTCGTTTCGTATTGTCGCTTTTTCCTGTTAAATTTCCTATTTTTCTTGCTTTGTATTTTACTTCATTATTTTTATGTTGATTTCACTATTACTTCATCTCCTTTTCTATTCTATTATATTTAATTTAGCTTCATATTCTATTTTCTTGTAAAATACTCAATTTTATTCGTTAAAATCGAATCTTTTGCCTCCATTTTTCCCAATTCTCAAGTGCTTCTGTACGAGGTGTTGCAAGTTGCAGGCTGCAACCTTTCGCGTTGCAATCAAACACCGTTCGCAGTCCTTTCTTCCACTGCACGTCCCACAAACGTCCACCAGTGCCGCGTGCCAGCCATATTATTGCGCTCTGCCGGCGCATGGCAGTCGAATGTTGAAGTACGCGCCTCGGCACCACCTTATCGTCATCGGCGATATAATTTCCGGTAATACGAACATAATTTCATTCCTCTTCCGCCAACGCGCCTCTGTGTGTGTGTGTTCTACTAGTCCACAAACACACACAAACGAACGCCTTCCCTAGTACACAACTTTATCGTCCTCGAAAAAGGCATACTTGAGAGCGCGTGCGGCCATGATTCGTTCGGAAAATAAATGTGTATCGTCTTTGGACCACCGTGCCAGACGGGGTTTTTCCCAAAGCCTTCCAAAACACCGCTTGATTGAACTGGTTTTTCCCTACCCGTGTTCGCGATTTCGCTTTTCCTTTCTCACTCACACTCTCTCACTCGATTTCCCGCTCGTGCACCTGTGTTCGGTCAGTGGAGTCAGTGCTGCTTAACCTTCCTTCGCAGACAAACTTTGTCCACCTTCACCCGGGTTGGATGGTGGTGGGCGACGCTGGTGGGTGGGTACGGTCCGGGAAAACATTTGCCGTCGTCGTCTGGCCACCATTCTGTGTCGGTGTGAAGCTGAAAGAAACAGCTAAACAAAACAGCATGAAACGGAAATTGGAATGAATTCTTCGAAGTTCGAAGGCGTCGAAAAATGGAAAACTTGAGCATGGACCAAGAACCCGGACACCCGGAGAGGAGGAAAATCAAAGTGGTGGCGATGGTGGCAGTCGCTTTATTGTGCTGGGAAATCTTGGGAAAGGTCGTGGACGCCGGCTCTGGAGCGGGATTAAAGAGATGACGTTTCGTAAAGCGATTTTTGATGGGACGATTCGTCGTCCAACAAGCAGCGAATAACGATGCAATTTTCCAAATATTATTACAATTCCTTATATAGAAATGTTAACAACGCTTTTGAATACTTCGAAAAAAATCTTAATTTAATCAAGCAAACTATCACTAACGGAAAATCTAAATTACGACAACTATCACGACTCGCGTCACATTGCTGGAGCAACTCACCCACTCGACAGCTCTCTATTTGCCACTCACTCATATGAAGGATACTACACCACAGCATCGTCATCATCAGCGTCGCATTTGCCCGAACACAGAGTGCAATGAGTTTGTCAAACATGCGCGTAACGAAACCGACCGACTGAGTCCTCTCGAAACAGATCGTCCCGGGGAACGTCACACGAACGAGACGTGGTGGAAAAAAAAAAGCGTAAAACATGCTCATCATTGGTTCTTTAAAAAATCCCCCAATTAGAGTCTGACAATTTACACTAATTAAAAAGTGACTCCATCACACTGTTTGCTTTCCTTGGTGCTATGTTGCTTTGGTGGTGATGATGGTTAATTTTGCTTGCCCGTTGCTTGTTAGCTACTTTTGTGTTCCATTTCTTGCACTTTGGACGAGGTGTTTTTGCACAGTATGTTGCAGAAAACTGCAACTATTTAATTCATTACATAAAGTTTTCTTCATTTATCATCATTTAAAATTGTGTCTCAAAAATACGGCGTTCAATCTAGACGACTTTCATACCTTTGGAAGACTTTTTCCTTCTTTCTTTCTTTCTTTTTTGCTGCACACCGGTACTCGCTTCCGTACCGACACCTTCCGATTCGATTAAAACGGCAAGTGCCCCACGCGTCACGCCGAACGACGACGGGTAGCGTTCTCGATTTGACGCTCGGAAATTGGTTATCCTTCAAATAAACACGGTCAAACGGGGCCCCGGTTGGCCCAGTTTGCCGCACACTGTCTCGCTTTCCGTCCTGGCTAGTTTTAAAGTGAAACATCGGAAATCGAAAATCGACACACTTTCATCGTTGTGTTCAGAAACCGCGCCTACGTTCACCCGAAAGAAACATTATTGTGCTCGAGTTTTTTTTATTAATTTTTCCTTGCTTTTATCAATCTAATAGCTTTAAAGTATGTGTATCCGTTCAACATAAATTGACGAAGACAAATAACACTCGAGCGAATGCCTCTGATGCACGCGTAAAGGATGAATGTTGCGTGAAAAAGTTGCTGAAACACAAACAAAACCGCACTTTTGAGAGTTTTTTTTTTGCTTCTTTCTCCCGTAGATTTTCCCCTGATCAAGCCTATCGGCCTTTTCTTTCGGCTCGGATTTTTTTTGCGGAACAGTTGCCAGCAATCGTTGCCACAATCAAAGGACAAATTGCTAATTTATTCAAATGTAAATTTGATTTCCCTTTCGAAATAGAATTTAAGCACGGAGCCAGACGGGATCATCGAGGAAAAAACGCTCTCTATGTGTGTGTGTGTCTGTGAAAGGAAAAACTTGAAGCCTTCGTCTATCCCTCTCGGAGATGATTCGCAATCAGATGATTCGTCTTGCTGTCATCCTGGCACGAGAGGGACTGACGAGACCGAGAAACCATCCGAATCCGAACGTTTTGTGGTTCGTCACCGGGCCTCCGTAGCGCCGCCGGTGAGTTGTCGGTTGGTGATGGTGGTTTTTGAGGTCTTTTTTATTCGCTTTAACGCTTGATTTATCTTCATCAATTGCCGGGAAACGCACACACACACACACACAACCTGTGACGGAGGGTTATACACAGTTGAGATACGAGGAAATTGATTTGAATGTTTCGTGTTTTGTAACTTTTGATGCATCAAAATATATTTGATTGTTGTATCTTGGCTATTGGGAAGTAAAATTGTTCCTTAATAGCTGTCTTAAGATATCCATAGCACGATTTAATGCAATTCTAATCGCTACCCTAGACAGGACATAGCTCCAAAACGGATGATCAGGTAGAATTTTCATTTTTCCCACACCGCTCCAACACACGATGTCACGACATGAATCAACCTCCTAATTGAGTGCAGCTAGAGAAGGTCACCGCTTCGGTTCCTAAAACTGAAGCTGAAGTTCATGAGTTGAAAAATGGACGCTCCAAATTGCATTTCCCCACCGACCGACATCCACTTCCGCCGAACCGAAAAATTAAAGACGCAACAAGGAACTGCTTCCATTCCTTCGGCGAACGAACAAACGGACGGATGATGATGCTGCTGATGCTGATATGCCGCTGTCAAACATCCCGAGACATCATGTCAGTAAAGGGTCGAATCATATCAGCCCCCGGTCCCACAGAAACGGTGTCCAAGGAACGGGCACCGGACACAACCGTCGGTAGTCATTAGTTTCCGTTTTCAATTTGGCTTCATATTGACTTCCAGCATTCGATTCACCCGGGCTCTGGCCTGACGTCGTCGTCGTCGTCGTCTACTTCGAACGGGTCAAAGAATGCGACGCAAGAGTGATGAATTAGGATATTGGATTCTGGGAGCATTACGCTGGCTGGTTTATTGAATGTGCCCTTGACTGGCGCCGGTACGGTTGGGCTGGGCACCAATATAGGTGCACCCGGACGCTTCAAAAGAAAGCGCATCCAGGCGACGTTTTTGAAACCCATATTCGAGAGTTGATTTCGGATCGTACGTACGATGAACGAACTCTCTGTATGTTGCAAAAAGGGGGGATCCACCACCACCACCACAACGGGATGATCGGGAGAGAATGAAATCCTATTTCCGGGTGCGGATGTTGAGGTTTCCGGCTTAGGTGTCAAATGCGACCTTCGGGAGTTCGTGACAGTTGCATCCACGCCAGTCGCTCCCAGTGTTGAGGAATCTTGAACCGAACAACTGGATGTTGAAATGCGATGATCTCGAAGGTATTGTGAGTGAGTTTCGAGAAAAAGTCTTTCGCTAACCAGCTTGATTAGCAGTCTGTTGAATGGTTTTTTAGTTGTGATGCATTGCTCTCTGGACGTTCTTCTATGACTTATGTGACGCAGGTTCTGTTTTACTATCATAATGTACTAGATCTTGGCTGTTAAATTCATGATTCGTGGACTGGATAAGAACGTACTTTAAATGTCCTACTTTAAGAAGAACATTAGGGAATATTGTATATCGAGAACTTTCAGATATCTCTGGAGCACCTAGAGAAAGCATCCTGATATTGTCATCCCCGATATTATAGAGATATTTTATGTTGGACTATTCTGTGTTTTTGTGAGCTCAATATTCTCCTGGGTCCAGCTCATAATTGAATTCGAAATCTTTAAAGTTCGTAAGACATTCGAGGACCTTGGGAAGAAAAGTTAGTCTTGATTGATTCTTTTAATATGTCTAAATATATTCGTATTTCCGGATATTGAATCCTAGCCATGGATATCTAGAGGCCAAGATCTTCTGAGGTTAAAGAGGCAGATAAGAAAAAGATATTCGTACCTCAAGAGGACCTAATGTTGGACTAAACTTAAGGTAGACTAACATATAGCTCTAAGTATTACATTCAAGATATCGAAGTCAAATTATATTTAAAGAAAAGTAAATGTCTAAATTGATATATTTGGAGTTTTCTGACAGGATTTCTTGTAGCAATCAATTTAGCACTAATGCGTAGTTATAATTACTAACTACCAACACCTGCCTTTGAATCCACAACTTCAACAGTCTCAAATCATTCTCCCGTTTTTGGACGATTTTTCGTCACCCAGGGAACCTTATGGACGACTCACCTTCTACTTCAACTTCACGTTCATCCCCTACACTTCTAACGTTACACGAATGGTGTTTTGTTTTTACGATACTAATTAGACAAACTTTACTTCTTGCCACCAACGACCCTCCCCACAAGAACAAATAAGCGAACGATTGTGTGTGTGTGTCGATTCCCTTGCAACGGGCGCGTAATTTCTTCACCAACTTCTCTCCAGCGTACAACGAGAGCTACGAGTTTCACGGTCTCTCACTCGCCCTTTTTTTCCTTTAGCGCCAAATCCCAACCCGTAGAATCGTTGTCATCCGCTCAATACGGCTACAGAATCCTACACAAAAGAGAGATAAGACAAAACAAAGGGCAGATGGGAAGGGAGCGTTAGGACGCCGAAGCACGCAGCATAACCATAAAAACCGTTTACGGTGAACCGACCCCAAACCGACAACCGAAGCTCTTGTGGCCGCGACCCGCTGTCTCTCGCTCGCTCTCTCTCTGTCTCTACGCACGTAATGAGCTAATTTAGCTTAAAAATTTTCAACACTAATTGACAATTAAAAATCTAATTAAATTAACCGAGAAAACAAATTTTGGACCACCGTTCCCGGCCACACTCCCGGGTGCTTCCATCACCGGTCAGCATCGTGGATTCTCACCAGACTGTTTTAGAAATAGAGAGCAGAAAAAAAAGTTGGATTCGAATTTCTTCACTGACTGAGAAATTAACCCTGGAAGAGGGAGATTTCGATTTAAGATCAATTCGGGACACCATGATACCAAACTCACAGATAATTGCGGCGAGAGTTAACAAACAATTTAAGTATTACAAAACAGTCGACTGATCTGCTTTGTTTGTCTAGCTGCTCATCAGTAATTATTCTCGACCCATCAAACATTGCAATTTCTCCTTTATGTCGATATCCCAGAAAGCCTCGTAATCCGAAACCGGTCACAAATCCGATCGTTGTTTCCCAAAATCGCAAAGCCTCGCCTAATTAGGAGGTCGATAAGCGGATTTGCTCCTTTTATTTATCTACCTTGTGGCGGCACTTTGAGGCACCGTCCGATCGGTGCCACACGAAGATCGCGTCGAGGGCGCACGGCCTCGATACCTTCGATCGGGACCGTCAGATTAGACCAGCCGTCCAAGGTCAAGTAAGAAATTGGAACCGAAACAAGGGCCGATCGTCGTCCGATCGGATGCGCGAACGAAAACGAGCATAGGAACCGAAAAATAATAAGTCGGATTAAGTGGAATGGATTAAGGTTTTTCTGGTGTTTTTTTTTTTTGTATTTTTGGGGTAGGTTGATCTAATTACGATAGCCATAGTTGGGAGACACGGACGGTCGTTCTCGGGGCTTGCGCCCCGAAAGGATGTTGAACGGTGCGTCGCTACGAACGCATGGGAAAGAAAGAGCTCAAAATTAGCATTAATCTTCTGTCGCGGCCCCTTATGCCACTGCGTAATTAGGACGTAATTCATTTCTCGTGACGTGACCATTCTCCATTCTCCGAAATTTGTTCCCGTACGCCTGTTCCCGGCCTTATCATTTACAACATTAATCTTGGCATCGGTCGACGAAATCGCACCACTGGAGAGAGCGCATAGGGTTAAGCGATAGGCATTGCTTTAAATTAAATGGCTGTACCGGTCACACTATCTTATCGTGAAGTTGGATAGTGAACACAAGGTTTTCGTGCCTTTCGAAGCACTATTTTTCATTGATAACCGTGTTGATGATGCGTTGCGTGGCTTAGGTCCGCTTCATATGGTTTACGGAATTCCAATCTTGCGGAGAAAAACAAAACCCACAGGACAAACACAGGACGAAAGGACGACAATGTCTTAATGAGTTCCAAATTCCTTTTTTCACACATTTGCTCTGAATGGCGTCAATCAGCATCTACCGTCCACGGGATCGATCCTGCGCCAGCGAACACAATTCATTTATCGCTTAATTGTTATCGTCTTTGCTTTTCTCGCTTCATGCGGTTTTGCTTTCTTTGCTTTGTTGGAGGATTATTTTTTTTATTATCTGGTTTGTTCTTCTCTTTCGTCAGCTTTGACTTGTCTGTTTAGTGACAGATTTTGTTCGGCGATTTTAGTTTTTAGTAAGCTTTCGTTTGCATACTTCCTTATTGGTAAAGTTTTATCTTTTATAATGCTAAAACCCCGCATTGCTTTGATGTGTTTTTAGACATTTAATTGTCTCCCTCTACCACACATCCATCGTTGTTGCACCTTCGTCTGCTTATTATAAATCGCTTCTGTCAACCCTCTGTCCGTCAGTAACGGGAACCCTGAGATCCCTAGTGCACTTGGCGGACGTTGAGCAGCGCAAGCGTTGTGCCACACGGTGTACGGAAATCTAGAACTGAAAGCCAAAACCACTCACCTAATGAGCAGAACCACCTTCCCAATGCCAATTCCAACACGCGGCCGAGTCGTCAGCGCCCCCTAAAACGAAACGGGTCCTATCCTAGCGGTCGGGAGTTGGGGTGACCAACTCTGGGGATGATGTCGAAGGAAGCGCGAAAGAATCGTACGAAACTGTGTATGGGTGTGTGTTTGTGTGAGTGATTGTGTCGCTGAGTCCGTAATGGCGTGCCGGTTGCGATTAGCGTATCGAAAGCGGTCGAGTACTGTTCTTGTGAGAAATTGGAAGAAAAGCTGATTGTTCCTTGACGTTCAATTATATATTTATCTGAACTAACTAAGTTCTATAGAAGATCAATAATTTGATGTCGTTTGAAGAATGTTGGAACATTGTTTGATTCGAAAAAAATCCCAACCAAAAGACCTCCAGGTGGATCGGGAACCCGTCTCAGGGCAGCCGTGTCCGTCCCATTTGGCGACTTTCAAATTTATCTTGATTCCTTTTCGATCTAATTAAATTTGAGCGACACCTGAGGAGCGGAACGTCGTCGTACAGGCTACAAGCGACCCCAGAGAACCCACCGTCCGTAAGGGCCGCTACTCCTGAAATTGGAGAGCAGACAGACGACATGGAGTCCTTGGTGAGGTGCGAGGACTTTGCGGCGAAGAAGTAAAATATAAAAAACGCCACTTCAGTGGTCGGAACGCGAGGACGCAATGGACCGGCTGCCGAACGACGATGCAAACGTGAGACAATAATCGGCGTTCGGCCACCGGACTTACTTACTGCCAGGCTTGATTGGGTCGTCGACTCACGCGGGAGCTAATGAAGTAAACTGTTGGGCCACACGAGATCAGGTGGCTGGAGGAGATGGGGAAAAGGGAACCAGAAGGAAGGGATAAAAAATCAACAAACCATATAAAGCTAGCTAATGGGATAGTTTTTTTTTGGTCCGTGTCCGCAAAAAACGGTGCAGCAGTTGCGTGCTTCTTCCGCTTCGATTGCGTCAAGAAATTGAATGGAGGCCCTCCGGTTTTGGACAGACGGCGAAGGCTTTTTGGAATATAATTTAGTCATAATGAATTCCGGTACTTGCTTACTGCTATAAAAATCCTTCCTGTAGAAAATGAGGTATAAACTTGCAACTTCAACAATAATGCACCTTATAAGGCACGTTTGTGGTTGTTGCTGTAGGCTAAAGGGTTGATAAAGTCTGGTTTAGCAGCTCCCAAGGCGTATCCTTGCTTTGGGCTTGTTTGTTTGGGCGAGGTGGCGAACCACGGCTTCTGTTTCGCCTGGCAGATCACCGATTTCTCGGCATCTTATCACATTACACAGGGGGGGGGAGCTGCATGAATTGGGGGAAACCATTTTTGATGAGGAATTTGTAAATTGAAACCAATTCCGGAACCGGTCCCAAGCTGACCGCATTCGATGCCGACCAAAAACCGCTTTCATGTGTTCCGTGTTCCGTCCTACTATTCGCTCGCTGGTTAGCTGGCCCCGGGTTTATGACCCGGTGCTCGCTACTTCATTTTCGTGGTGGATTTTTTTAATTAATTTCTCGTGCTGCCCTGACGATGTTGCTGTCGCTGGCGACCAGTGGCAGAAAGTAGCAAAAAACACGATCGGTAAACATTTGATTAGCGCATAAATTAGCACAACCATTGTGACTAGGCCTGCTTTGGAAGGCGAGGCTGAGATAGACCAGATATTGGGTAGCTTAATTTAAGGTTTACAGTTTAGCTAATTTAATTAAACCAATTTAATATCTTAACCTGATATTTTTGTTCATAAAACATTAAAATATGTATTAGAAAATCCGTTAATCTTGAATGTCCTGAAAGTCTTCAGCACTGCATATTCCCAAAGGTTCAAACGGAGGTATGCTACACACGCATGGATGTCTGTGTTCATCGTAAGGATTCCGGTTCTTGGGAAACGGAGCGTGAGAAATTGACGATGCTTGATTAGCGAGCGGATGCTCCAATGTGCACTAATAGATGAAAGCACTAATGAATCGAGCTCCATTAGTCACCGATCCATCTACGTCCTTTCTAAGCCGAACGTTTCGATATCTCTTGATGAACACTAGCTGTACCGATGGTGATTTATGGACTTGAGCGAGATTGTCGAGATTTTTGGGATAATTAAGGTCTAGATATAGGAGATCCTAATGAACCTAATGACTAGCGGCTTATGAACCACATTCTTGGAAAGAGTTAAACTAAAACTTACTCAATAGAAGGATAATATTCAATTCAAATAATCCACAAATTTATTCAAATCAACACGCGTAGCAGGTCTAGTGTAATCCGTCGTGAGCTTTCCCATCCTGCTGGAGAAACTGCTGCCAGTTGTTCCCGAATGCCGCTAATGAGAATTTTCCTTCGAACCTCCGACCCGATTTCCCACGGCAAACGAACGCCAACACACACACAGGCCCTTCACACTAACCTTTGCCCTGGCTTCGCTGCAAAGGATTGGGATCGAATAGATAAGCTTTTGTGATAAGTTTTCGGTACCATCCGATTCCGTTTTCTCGTCTCTCTCTCGCGGATGAGCATACTCTTTTATTCGTCTCGGTTGATGATGGTGATGAAGTTTAAGTCGTGTGTCTGGAGTACGTATGGCAAATGGTAGTGATTGTCATCGATGTTACCCATAAATCGTACTACTTGTCTGTGGACCTTTCGTTTGTCTGATTTCCTGGAGTTGTTCCTATCCCTTTTCCCAACTTTTTATTGAACTTCAAGAAATTCAATTAGATCTATTTGGTTCCTTAGTAAGACAGGATATTACTTGAACAATCTTCTTCTTGAGAAATGTACTATATTCCCTAGAATCCACATTCATTAATAATATCACTAATATGACACAAAACACTCAACAGCTTTCGTGCGGCGCGATGAAATTATGATTCATTAAACCGCCCATCTCGAAAGTCCATTTCGAATTGGAAAGCTTCTCGCCCGGCCGTTTAGCCTACGCACCGAGAGCTGCCTAGTGTGGTGTAGCAGTAGTACGAGTAGCCCAAGGCCATTCCATCCATCCACCCAATCCAATCCATCTCCATTTCCACCAAACATGGCACCAGACGAAAGGGTGGTTGAGGGAGGAGCCCCATCTCTCCCATGGGGCTTTCCCATTTTGCGACTCCCAAGACGCGGGTGGCGTTGCCGGCGTACGAAGTTTAATTAAATTTAATTAAATTTGAATTTAATATATCAAAGGGAGATTGTCAAGCGATAAGAAAAGCGAGCGGCCGGAGAACGTCTCCAGCCTTCGGTAGGGAGAAATATTGCCACCGTGCGCGTGTTGCCACTGACAATGACGATGGTGATGGTGATGGTGATGATGGTGACGGTGGTGATGATGCTGACAATTAAGCTAGTGTGTGCTCCTGGTGCTTTCCCGGTGGCGGCGCACTGTTTCCTTCTTCAGATGCAAATTTCGCAAGATAAGTGAGATAGTGTGTGCTCCGATCGCTCTCTTGCTCACAGTCTCTACCCTCTCACTCTCTCTCTCTCTCTCTCACTATTATTGCGTCTCTTTCCACCATCATTAGTGGTCTCTAAAGTCGGTAGCCTCCAACATCCTGCTGCACGCCCTCGGTTACAAAAAGCAACTAAACGGTAATGATGATGGCAAGCTCGGCGGCCTGCCTTGCCTGGCTCGGTTTTGTTCTCCAAGTCTCCAAGAGTGTGTCTCCGGCAACAAAACGCGCGAGACCCGCAAAACGATGAGACACTGATCACGCGTCGGAGCTGATGATGACAATAATGCTAACGATGTGGTTCCTTGCTTCTCCCTCTCTCCCAACCAGTCCTCCGCCTTGTGTTGTGTGTGGGTGTATGTGGCACCGAAGGCAGAGGAACACTGCACCACGCTCAACTATAGCGCCTTTCGTCGCACTGTGTGTCTGAGTCCGGGGGAGTGATGTTGAAAACTGCTTCCGGAAAATGGGTAACGCGGGTGCAAGAGTTGGACGCAGGTGGACGTCCAGGCTCTCGAAATCGAAGTAATTGGATGCGAAAGGAGCGAACTGTTGCGAAGTTCAATTGATAGCACGATGAGGAGAAAGTGAGCAAGAGAGAGAGAGAGAAAGAGAGAGGGAGTATGAGTTGATCAAGTGAGAGAGCGAGAGAGCACGCGAAACCGGAGTCCTGTGAATGGTATGATAACACGCAGCAGGACAGCCAAGGACTGACATTAGTTCTTCCGAACGGAGTTGGTTGTTTTTTTTTTTGTGGAACTCTGCTGATGTTTGAGAAAGTTTTTGATAGAAATAATGGATTTTATTACGCTTTTCACACCCAGAGTCCCTTTCGGATCTAAGGTGCCGAATATGGGACCAGATATTGGAATTTGTCGGAGAAATTGACAACCATTAATTTATTAATAAGTGCTCCGGTAGATATATTCCAATTATAGTTTTTATTTAAGATCTTAAAGCTCCTCTCACTTGAATATTTTATAAAGCTCTTACCTTTCTCCCACGTTCAACATTCTCGTGATTTATGATCGCACTTCTCCATTCAATAATGAAACCCCCGTTTTTTTTGCTTTTCCCTTTCTATTTGTGATAAGCCAATAAAGCCTTCACACCGATGAACATGATTCAATTTTAATCCCCACTTCACATCGCAAATGCCTTTTGCAACTTTATTAACTCAACTTCATCAACCCCGTGGCAGGCCGTCCTGGCATGTGCAGACCTTTCGCATTATGCTCCAACATCAACCGGCGCTGCGATGTATGAATTTATGTCACTCTCCGGAACACCGGAAAAACTTGGCCATCCCCAAAAAGGCATTGCACCAGTGCGTGGTGCAGCAAACGGCCCGGGTGTTGTGCCGATATACGGGTTCCCCGTAGATAAACGCATCGCACCAACCCCATTGCTATGGCTACGGCCAGCACCGGAGTTCGTTTCTTTGTCATCCCTGCAGACCGAGGCCCATCGAATGTGTGTTATGCTAGACTGCGGAGAATGTTTCGCATCCTTCACATCGTATGGCGATTTTTCGGACAAAGCCTTCAGGAAGGCAAACGCGTTCAACAGATAAAATTTGAGTAAAATGAATGATAGCATGCAGCAGCAGCAGCAGCAACATGGGAAGAAAAGCCCTCGATGATGCCGGTACGGAACCGGGGCTATCGAATCGCTTTAATTAGTGCATCCTTCTATTGAGTTCCAGTGCTGCCTCGGACGATGATGACCGACCGGGGGCCTCCGAATCGTTATGCATTATGACTCATTATTATTATTATTGCGGAGTGTATGAGTGCCTTGTGACGCCTCGGTTGGACATACATGCAAGAGGATCCCTGGGTGGATCCGTCAACCGCAATCAGTCTATCGTCCGTCCGGTGTGTATCCTGATATTGATCCTTGTTGGACGAACCGGAGCTTCGGTGCCGGAATTGGTGCATTTGGTTGGTGGGTAAGGAAACAATTAAATGGCAGGCATGCGCTGGTGAAATTGATACTTATCGTTTCCTCTTTTCATAATTTGTATTTAATTTTGTTTGTTTTTGCAATAATGTTGTGTGTGTGTTTCAGGGTTTGTTTCTTTCTTTTATACTGCACACGAGAAGTTATTGAATCTTTTATATTATTTCTTTTATTGAGATATTAAGGACTATAATTGGAAAAGCTTCAATATAAATGAGGTCTCTTGCTCTTCAGAAAACTATATTTGATGGACCCAGATATTGAGAATCGAGAATTTGGAAAAATATTCCATCAGTCGGCAAAACTATCGCAAAAGACCCCAAAAAACACTCTAAAAACGAAAATTGGTTCCATTATTCATCGCGCTTTCCTGTTTACTTTATCCTTTTGAGTGTCACAGCGCAAAGGCGACAAAGAACCAGAAAAGAGTAAACGTTCAAAACAGGATATGAAACGTTTACAAAATTATTGAATATGCCCTGATGATGCTCCGGTGTCCTCGTTTTTCGGGACGCGTCCCATATTAGAACGAGCCGGTTCTACCATGTGTAAGCCATGACATGTTTTATCTTTCCCACTTTGTTTTTCTGTACATCCCCTGCTTCATTTTCCAACTGTTCTTGTTTGGATAACATGCGAGTCGATCCATTTAACTCGTTTTTATTCTATTTTTAATCCATCTCTGTTTGCTCTTTCGCTTTCCGGCGCTCTCGCCGATCCGATTTGATTGTTATTTATTTTAATTAAATTAAAATTTAAAATATTTATTTCGACGCGATCTCTTCTCGTTTTGTTTTCTTTTCTTTTCATTGTTGTTGATTGATTTAATGCCTTCAGCTCCATCGGTGCTGCAAAGCGTCCGTGCTCTCTATTGCCATTCGATTTTATTAATTGACGGTGAAAACGTCACAGACAATCTTCAACGGCTGGCCTGGGAAAAGCGCCACCGAGGTGCGTACCTTTTTTGGCTCAAAACCCCCCGAAAAAGGGCCGTATTTAATTAGTCGGTTTGGTTGGGTTGGTTTGGGTTTGGGACGACACGCAGCAGACCAATATGCCCGAAGGCTCGCCTCGGAGAGTGAGAGCGTGCTCGGTGCCTGCGAGCTTAAGTGCTGAGCCTTGCGAGAAAATCCACTTCGCTCCCGGGAGCTAAACTAAATTTCCCAATGAAAAGCTTTTCCTCCCGTCCGGCTGCTTACAGCCTCGCACACTAGTGCCCCTTCCCGTCCAGCATCTTGCCTGGTGCTGAAGTGAATGAATTCTGGTGAATTTAATGAAAAGTGAAATCAGAACCCCGACGGTAGATATTCGGTGAGCTCTCGGTGAGAGATGTGGTGCTGTGTCTGCGAGGAAGATGAGATTTCGCCGGTTAATTGTTTCCTGTGATGATTGATGATACAGCACCGTACAGCCACGGGCTGTATCCACGTAGATAACTGCCCTACGCGAGAGCGCCACCAAGGACGCTAGGAGCGCGGGCCGGGACGTAATTAGTGAATTATTTACATTTCCAGTAATTAGCAGGATTTGCTCTACACAATAGATTGATGTTTTCCATTCGAGCGAGAAGCGATAGCGCAGCAATCTTTCGCGCGGGACAACACCACTCGGCGGAGAGTTTTTGGGACGAATTTCAATTAATATCTAATCAGTAACGTTGAGCACGTCAGTCAACGGGTGTCGTAACGTGGCGTGTTGAACCGGTTGACGCATTTGTTAATGTTTGGGGTAGGTGCTGGTAATTGGAGCACCATACTATTAGCTCCACAAAGCGGGGGTAACAAATCGTCCAAGAGTTCTACATGAATACGATATTGATACTCATTTTGAAGTCTTAAAGGATGCCTCAATATTCCTGCTACTACATCCAGCTAAAACCATCCATACAAAGTCTCTAATTGAATGCTCGTGTCGAATAGTTGTGCCGGGATGTTCTAAAGGAAGATTTCCCAATCAACAACTAATTAGCATCAAGCATCCTCCCCGAAAACAAGACGTATTATGTAGAATTCCACGAACTTATTTAACCCTTCGGCAGTTGCTTCTCAAATCAAAACCTCACCCAACCACCATCCCTATATCCACCAAACGCCAGGATAGAGATTGCTGAACGTGATATAGTGAAGCATTACGTATGGGCCGCGAGTCACCTAATCTACTGACAATAGTAGTGGTGCACATTACATGGTTCGGAGTTGGAAAATGCGTCCGACAAAGGCAATGCTTTGATCTATCCAGCCAGCGATTACAGTCAGAGATCTCTCTCGCTTTCTCTCCCTGTTTAGTATTTTGTCTAATTGAAGCTTTCATCAAATCAATCAAATTTACGGCGAATTTTAAATCGCCACCGGATGATGGAAGAGGCGTTTTAATTATTAAATATTCAGCTCGACCAGTCGCCCGATGTTTTCCAATATCAATTCGCCCAAAACTAAATTGACACGAACTTCAATTGGTGTGTGTGTGTGTGTAGGTTGGTTATTGATTCGTTGTAAGTCTTCTCGATTGGTAGTGGGTGCTTATGGTGAACTTAATTAAATTTCTAAATAATAACAACACACACACCTTTAGCTCTGAATCAAAAGAAGAGTTCTAAGATGAATGTTCCTGCTTTTGGTCGGGTCCCAACCACTGTTACAGATGATGGGCACAACACGTAATCGCTTCTAAATGAGCGGAAACGAAGAATTAAATTGAAATTAGGTGAGGACCAACTGTGGAACTGGTTTTTTTTCTTGGAGGGTGATATAACGAGTTCAAAACGAACTTCAAGAGCAAGCAAGCAGGCAATTAAAACATATTTAGCTCTCTTCGGTTTTGAAGTTAGTTTATTTGGTGTTTCTTGTTTTGTTTCTGTTAATCCTTTTTTTTCTTGAAGATGGACTTTAAAGACCGATTATTAAAAGCACATTAGGTGCACCTAAATCTGTCGAGGAATATCATACGAAATGCACCAAAAACATCGTCTTAAAACCAGAAATAGGAAGTCTGTCTTGGTAAGGATGTCGTATTTTCAAGGATCAATTCCTGTACCCCAAGTACAGCAGGAAGCATGCATATTGACTGGAGAGCATGGTTGACAGAGAAAGTTTTCCAAACCAAACTCGGATGGTCTAAACCCCGTTCTTATTGCGCTGTCCTGGTGAATGCTTTTACTTCCTCCTAAACTGTTGGGGGATCCACTTTTCTGCGGCACGGTCCGAGGACCTCCCCAGGAAAAACATCGTGCAATACAAAACGCGCGTTCGGTCGATGTTGCGAGATGGTGAAGCGCTGCTCGACGAGACATTGGGAGAGATAAAATTTTAATTAAAAGCATCACGGACAAAACTGAAACATGCTCTCACACTCCATGCGCCATCGTTCTCGTCGCTCTCTGTCCTCTGCGCACCCTGAACCTCCGGAACCGGTTGGACAGACACGCGGATATTATTACCTACACCCAGCCGCTGGCCGACTTTTCTAAACCTTGGGCGGAAAATGACTCGGAGCTGGGCGAGGAAAAGGATTCGGAGCACCAAAAAAGCTGCTGGAAATTGCATTTGTACGAAACAATGGTGTCGGAAAATGGTACAACCCGCGCGAAACGGATCGGTATCATTGAGTCGGAATGGTATCGCTTTTATGATTTTATTTCTCAGTTTCCCCGGGATCCCAAAATTGAATATTCATTACACGAGAGCAAGAAACGGGGGTGGATGATGCTCTCCAAATCTAATTACATTAAGTTTAATTCTATCAATTTAGTGAACCAATTAAAGTCTAATCATTTTACGGTTGTTTAAATGCTTTACCCAAAACAAGAAAGCAAAAGTCTGCCGATACTCCCTTGTTTTTGCCGAGTGATCCTTCGCGAGTCCTAGTTCTCGGCAACAACTTTCCTGGGGCGCGAAACTCGAGGGTGTCATAATTAGTCCTGGGCGCCAGTTTGCGTTCACATTTCACACCATTATAATGAACGAAAAACGATCACTTTTTCCTCAATCCCGCTGGCGGTTTGTGTGTCACGCGAAAGAAACTGTGTGCCGCTGTAGAACAACATGAAACTCGCTTACGGATAGGCAGCAAACAATTAGCTATAAAATTATAGCAAATGTACAATATATTTTCCGCGTATTATTATTATCGCTGTCTTTCTTTAATTATATGCTCACGTGCGCTTCACACTGCTTCCAGTTGGTGTCGCGTATCCTTTTGACGCAACCGGCAAGATGTGTGAGTGTGAGAAGTTTAAGTTTCTTCAGCCGGTTCACCTCGCTGGCCGGTACTGCTGGCACGACAACAAAGCATATCCTAGCTGGGTTCGCTCGTGGAAACCGTCTTGCTCGCTTTTCCACCGACACGCTCGAGGTGGAGTCGCGTCAGTGTTTCGAAGTAGTAGATGGGGTTGATGCTCACCACCACCACCCACTATCCCAAACCGGAGCCGGGATGAAGGACCGCAGTAAGCAATAAGAACAACAACGATAATAGTAACAGTAGTAGCGCATTTAATTACGTTCCGAACTGGAGCAAAATGGACAGCATGCACAACCCCACCCGACCCGTCGGTCCCGTTCCGGAGCATCAGGGTGGGGGGAGAAAGGATGCTGAAGAAAACTCCCCTACCTTCCATTTTTTCCCCCCCTAGCATCCCTCCATTCGTGAGGAGTTTTCTTGGCTGAAGGAGCTGAAGGAGGGATGAAAATGGTTCGCAAACATCTCCCTTAAAAACCGCGTGGCTGTGAAGCTGCGATGCTGATGATGATGATGATGCGGTGAGAGCAGATGAGATATCACCATCTCACTCACGCTCACGCTACTTACGCTGCGGACGTCCCGGTCTTTTTTGTGCGTTCATGATGGGAAAGCCGGGCAACAGCTTTCCCGCTCTCACTAACGCGTGGCCTCCATGGTCAGGATGTGAGGCAGGAGAAAGGGCGGATAGGGAGAGGAGGAGAACCGTATCCGGAGCGGAGCAGGGAAAACGGTTTCGGAACGGAACGTGGGTTTGACAAGTTGGCGTGAAAATAATTAACGGAAAAATAATTGGATTCATTAAAGTTGCAAAGTTGTGTATTTTCAAACCTGGGTGAGGAGGTTCCCTTGCCACTGCTCTTGGGAAGGAAGGGAGGAGTGGACCCATCTTGAGTAGGGAAGGAAGAGGGCGGGGAGGACGGGACTGTCTTTGCTGCAAAGTGACCGATACCCGTAGCGGCGCATTTTGTGTGATTATTAGCAGGAATATGAGGCCTGCCCAACCTTGTAGCCGTACTCGCATCGTTATCACCGTTTTCCAGCTACCTGGTCTGGAGTGTTTCGTTTTTTTTCTTCTTGCTATCAGGAAGATCCGTGTGGTCCATCCATGTATGACGCGGGCAAGGGATGGAGGAACTCTGGTGCTTCTGGATGACAAAAAAGAGACGGGTCTTGCATTTAATTAGCTGTGCACCAGACTGTCGTAACATATGGTGAGATGACCTTCCGGATATTTGCTTTGACAAGTGAAGTTACGGAGCGGATAATTTTTATTCGTGTAGTTAACTCCAAGAATTATAGTATCAAGATTTATC
Source organism: Anopheles maculatus (assembly GCA_002091835.1). NCBI lineage: Eukaryota > Metazoa > Arthropoda > Insecta > Diptera > Culicidae > Anopheles > Anopheles maculatus. The sequence continues at coordinate 2,565 of KZ062534.1, read as the reverse complement.
CACATTTGTTATAGTATATAGGTTATTACTAAACAATTTTAGAAGAGCTGAAGTACTTAGCTATAAAATTATGGCATTGAATAACATCTTGATTAACTGTGACGAATTCGAAGGGTCGTCTGTCTGGTGCAGATCTGCACTCTAAAGCTTGAGTGAAGGATCCAGAAATGGTAGAGCAAGACTTCCTGAAGTTGTAGAGCAAACAAACGAGAAGAGTATGATTTAAAATTTGTATTGATCCTCAGAATATCTACTGCTTCCATGATCCACCGCATGATCATTATATCCTGAACTTCAAGTCTATGAAACTAACCTTTGGACCAAACCATATATTCAAATAATGAATTTTAGAACTCAATTATTAGTACAAAAAGGACGTACCTTGCGTCTGAGACAAGTGAACATCTGACATCCACCCACTGCGTTATAGCCGCCACCATCAGCTGGGACACTTTTCTTCCCATCTCAGTAAATCGCGAGCGTGACGTGTTGTACACCGGTGGTGGCTTCGGATGGTGCAGCTGAGCAGGTGGTGGCAGCGTTGGTGGCGACGGCCGGAGGAGTTGCGAAAAAGATAAACGCCAAGGCGCGATTGCCTCGCCGGTGTAAAGCAGCAGTTAATTAGGACTTGAAAAATTAATGAACATTGCTGCTGCTGCTGTTGGTGCCGCCACTGTCGACGATGCTGCGTCTCCACAAGTACGATTGGTGTTGTCCTCCGTCGTGACGATCCCCACCAACTTCAACGTCCCCCCCGCTCCCTCCCTTCGCAATACGCAGCATAAACTGATTTGCTTGTGTCGTTTGTTTTTTCTCCGCTCGGCTACTCGCATGCTCCATCAACCGGAGATGTGATGCACTGCAGTCGTCCCACTCGTCTAATGGTATGTGCCCAACGCCCGTTTCCCAACCCCGTTCGTTCGCTTCCGATCAACGCACCAAACAGACGGGCAGACGGGGGGCGCTGGTTGGAGTGGGTGGTCAAAGTATTTGAATTTATTTTCCAAAGGGCGCAAGAAAGGGACACAATACACGCGAGCGGGCTCACACAGAGACGGGCGCGCGAACAGCGGTGACTGCGAATGCAATAAAAGGAAGCGAGATGGGAAGGTTTTAATTGGAAGAGTTGGATTTTTAATTAATAAATAAATGCCATGCAATTTACATGTGCGCGGGGGCGTGAGAGATACAACAGCAGGTTGGCGCATTTGGGTGAGCGAGTGGGATGGGAGAGAGGAGGAAAGGGGAAGAGAGGGGGGAGGGGGTGTAGTAGAGGGCGGTAGGTGTGACGGTGATGGTATGCAATGTTGCCAATGTTGTTTACCAGCTCGGTGAGAGTGAGCTGCAATCGGTGTTTCTGCTGTTTCCACTCGGCTCTGTTTGTCGATCACGATCTGTTGGGGGTGAGTTTTGCATAAGTGGCACAAGAATTGTATCGACAAACGAGCATAGAAGCTGTGGATGAGTGTTGATGCATGGTTTTGGGTTTTCCATTACCCTTTGAACCCCCCTTGCGGGAACTAGAATTCATTGGCAGATTTGAAGTTATTTCTTGCTATAAAATTACCCAATTTTTCCTTCTTGTTTTCTTTTCAGAATTCGCTATAAACTTGGAACCCTTATGAGAGAGAGAGTCCTTGAAGGTAAGATGTTTCATTGAATACCGTACATATTAAAGCCTGTTCAAAAACTTCCTTTTCTTTTACTATATCCAATGTGGGAAGCTCTTAAGTTGATTTGCTATAATTATTTCAAAGTTCAATTGCTGAGATATCCTACCACAGATCAAAGAACATATCATTTAACTGTAAGAGAAAAATTTGACTCCGCACTTACCAGTCCAAGTGCCAGATAAGTCCAGACCTGGCAAAAAGGGAAAATAAGCCAGACCATAACATTGGTCCTCGTTCGGTGTTGGTGGCGCTGGTACATACAGAACACATACCCGTGGCCCGTTGTTGTGCATGCATCGACGATCGACTTCTTGGCAACGGTTCAAACGGGGCGCGCTCCGTCTACCGAGCATTTTGGCCGTGAAGGAAAATGAAAGCAGATTTAATTTCCCAACTTCCCCGTACGCCATACCGTACGCCCTTCGTCCTTCCAAAATTCAGTGCCAATTAACTCCATATGGCAAGTAGAAGGGTTGATTCTTGTGCTCACGCACTCGTCTTCTACGTGAAGCAAGAAATCCTTGCAAAAAAAAGGAAAGGGAAATGGATGAAATCTACTCAAATCTGCCTCACCGAAGGAAAAACCCCCTCCGGTCGACGCCAGTATGTTTGAAGATTAGCTGCAATCTGGAAGAAAAAAGTCCTCTCCACACGCTGTTTTCCGTAAGCGCGGTTGCCTTAATCCCTCTCTGGTCTCTCGCTCTTTCTCGTTCTTCCCTGTTCGCCTGGTGTGTAAGATTACGACAATAATTAAAGCGAAACAAAAGAAAGTGGAGCAAAAAAAAACCTCCCATCTCAAGAACTCATCAAGAAACGCGCGCCCTATGTATGTGTGTGTGTGTGTGAGTTGAATGAAAGATTCTATATTTTAATTTAAATTAATTAAGTTTTT
>KZ062533.1:97584-137843 GCA_002091835.1 Anopheles maculatus | reverse complement strand
GTGTTTAATCAATTCAATACACAGGATGTTTTGTTGGATAAAGTTTTGAATATCTGGATATACAGTGATGCCACTTTCTATATAGCCTTGCTTTTATTTTTGGTCTAACTCGGTGAACTTCTTGAGATTTGGTTCTTCGTTTTGTAACATGATATCAGATGAGATCAGATGAAGATTATTTGGAGTTTTTAGGAAAAAAAGATGTGATTATTTAAATCTAAGTTTTTGACATTTATTCAATAATTTTTTATAACTACACTATATTTTACTATTGCAGTACTTTTTTTCTAGTTTTGATTTTATTGTATTAAATACGCCCAAATACCATAAAACATCCACGGCTTGCCAAAACTATGGTTCACTTTTCTTTACATTTTCATATGAAATGCTTCCTAAACCGGTGAAACTGCACTCCCGATGTCTCTTCTTCTTTCTTGGCCTAACGGCCTCTTAAGGTCATGCCTGCCATTTCTGGCTTACTAGACTAATTGATACCGCATAGTTGGTTAGTCAATCCTCACTATGGGGGAACGGCCCAGATGAGACTTGAACCCCGGTCCTGCCGTGTGAAGACTGGCGCCGCTGTCGCATCACCACCGGGCCGCCCCTTTAATTATAAGACATCTAGACACTAGTTTCGTATGTTACAACTCAGCTTGATTTCGAGAGTCAGGACGATACCATACATACAGAATTTAATGTCATGATTTTCGGGTTTGTTATTGTTTTTTTACTGGACAAGTTAAATAAAATTCGGGATTTCCATTAGTGCTATCCGTCCAACCGATCCTCCAGAGTAATGATGGATAGGACTAAATCTATCAGTTTTCCATGCCAATATTGTTTCGCTCGGGGTATTGTTCTGAGCTCTTCGCTATTCTTCCTGTTCTCAGCCCAGTCCTTCCTTTCGATGGTCATCCGCGTTTTGAAGATGATCTTAAAATTTTCTACACTGACTGCTCTTGAGAGGAGGTCTGGTGGCAGAGGCCGCAGTGGTGCCGATCTTCACTCGGGACGACCGAGTATCTAATCTCATCCGGACAGCCTCCTCGTACGCAAGGACTGACTATCCAGCTAAGTCAAACAAAGCCTGCAATGGCAAGACCTCTCGAGGTTGTAGAGCCAGAAAATAATAAGAAGAAGGCTGCTCTTGATTACAATCTTTTACATGCTTTCTGGTGCTCCGCAAGCTTTCTTTTACTCTGTATTCCTAAGGGAATGTCATCAAACGGATCTCAGATGTACGTGATCTAGGGGTGTCTATTAACACATAGATGCACTTCCATGATCATATCTTGGACGATCCTTAGGACGTCGGGATTGGTCATACGACTTTCCTCTGAGATATCCGGCTCGTCTTGTTTGAAAGCCCTGTATTGTGCGTCCTTGTACGCCCTTTTATAGATTTTTCCTCTGTGTAGCATGAAGTCCGTCAAGTCCAACAGCTCGAATTAAGTGTGGCTCTCATTGCCTACTAAATCCTTGGTGCAACGGATGCCTCTTCCGTCTTCTGTGTGCATTATGCAAGTATTTACATAAGTAAATATGTGTAATAATTCACATATTTTATCAGTTATTCGCATGCGTTTTGATTCTGGAAACTAGAGTGCAATAGAAACTTTAGAAATGTTTAGTTTAGTCATTGTATCAACGATACGACGTCCACATCAGCCACATAATTTCTGTGCTGAGCTGTTTAGGTTTAGCTTAAACTTATAAATGCAATCATTTTGTTTACAAAAAACAACATCTCGTTTATATAGGGAATAGATGTAGTTGTATTTATAATTGAATAAAATACAGCTTACAATGGTACGATGTTTTGAGCCAGTTCGGTTCATGGAAAGCTTTCAGTTCTTGACCTCAATCGGTGAAATTTTGTTGTGACGCCATCCGCACGACTCGTCACGACTGCCCACAATAAGGGAACTCTCTCGCTCTCCCTTTTGCTCTCGGTTTGGAGCAATCCCGGACAAAACGAAATGGACGTTCAGGCGACTGGCAGTGCCACATCGCCACGCCGAACCAAAAACTAAAGTTCACCCAGCCGTTCGTTTATCAGAATCGTAAAAGTTATCTCAGCACCGACCAGTTTGTGTCACAATTTGACCGAAATACGATATCCGTTCGGTGGAATGGTTGAAGAAAAATGAGATTTTGCTTTCATATAACCGCATTTTGCAGTCGGTGTTTTACCCTCCGGGGATGGACAGTCCTCCCTGGTATACGGTGCTTTGTCGCCGTTGAAGTGAAAAATAACATGCCACGAGTCGTTGGGGATGGAAGACGGCACGCGTGAATGGGAGGCACGGATGAAGGCAAAAATGAAATGGCAGTCAGTGAAAAGTTGTCCGTCCGTTCTGTTTAGTACGGTCTGGCGACATGCTTTCCGGACATCGGACGATTTGATACGAACTGCAATCCGATGCATTGGGTTGGGTTCCGATAGTGCAGTTTCTTTCTGGATTTGTTTGTACCCGTGTCTCGCCTCGCCTCGCGTCGCCTTTCGTCTATCGGACTTTATTTTTCCGATTGTCTAAAGCTGAAGGTGTCCATGGAACCGTCGGTCGCTGGCTTGAGTGCAAAGACAAACCCACAATAGACTTCCATTTAAGGATGTTCCCTTTTTTGCATGCGAATGTTTGCCGGTGTGAACTTTTCTTTTGTTGTGGATGAGTGTGCGCTAGTGTGGGAGTGTCGTGTTTGTTTTTATCGTAATTTCCTTTGTAGGTTGCGTGTGTATTTTTTTTCTTTCGTTCGTTTAAAAGTTTGGCGGAAATTGATCTGTCTTTTAGAATAGTTCCATTAGGTGATGTTGGCCGTATGTTTATGTGTCAGCAGTTTAATTGAATCGGAACTGCCAGCGTTCAATGCTGGAGCTGAGATGTTTGGCTGATTTATGTGTTTTGTAAGAACATCAGGAACTGGTAGATTCATTTAAACTGTTGCAAGGATGAGCCAAGATCGTGAAAATCCGTAATATCACATTGAAGAAACGAGCTTTTTGATACTTCAAGTTCTCTTTATACAGTGCAATATATTGGACTTCTATTCAGTGATTACGTGTTATACATTTAAACCATTCACCATGAAAAAGAAATGCTTGTCCATAGTTCGATCGAGATCACGTTTTCACCATTCGTTTCAGACAACAGCGCAACAACAGTTTTCCCGCTTATCTGCTGTTGCTTGTTGAGCTTGGCTTTACCCCTGCAGTCTTTAATCAAGATAAGCTAAGTTATGTGTTATGAAAAGGCTAAAACAAATTCAATAACAAAGACCAGAGAGGTTTCTCATGCTTGTAAAGAATCGGCATTAACTCACCCCCATCCAGCAAACACACACACATTTGAGAAGGGTCACCGGTGGAGTTAAATCTTGAGCACACATATGAGGATAAAGTTTGACCAGAGCATCAGGGCGTTGAGGGTAAAGTTTTTTAACCCAAAAATCAGATTTATACCGGAAGGCGTGGCGGACTGAAGTGCTGTCTGAGCGACTGAAAGCGTAAAACCGGATTCCATTGTGTGGAGGCCCGAAGGCAGGCTTAAGGTAACCAAAGGCTGAATGGAGCAATCTCTTTAGTGAATGATAAATGCGCCAGGGGAGTTGGTGAGTGGAAATTTTTGGAGCTTTTCATTTTGGAAAGGTGCGTATGCAATTTGTTAACGACGTGAGGAGGTAGATTTTCAACAATAAATCGGCGTAAACCGAAATCTTTCTCTGCAATCTGAGATAAACAGTTATTAGAAATTATTGATGGCTGTAAGAAATAGTAAAAATAAGTTAAATAACAAAGCAAATCGTCAACAGCAATTAGCAATAACAAAATACAGAACAGTTTCAACAATATCCAGGAAAATGTTGAAAAACTGTAGAACAGATTTAAAAATTTTTAGATATCGAACAGGTGCTCAAGGTATTGCAAACTACAACAAACACAAGAATTAAGATGAATGATGTTGCACAAGATGCAAAGTTTCCATGAAAAAATCTATCTTCAAAATTGAAACATATTTTGCAAGCTTATCTTATCCATGAAAGATCCACCATGATACTTCAACTAATGACTTGACAAAATCTTAATTGATGAAACAGAAAATAGTGGAGTGTCGCTACCCTCCAAGGATTTCAAACTGATTCAAACTGAGCCGAGCGTTTTAGGAGTGTTTCTCGAGCGACGAACCGAAAATTGTGCTTTTCTGCTATGAATATTCTATGTACATTACTTATTTTTTGGCGTATAATTAGAGATTTTAATTGAGGCGTCTTTTCTGATTAAGAATTGCATAACCGACAGGCGCAAACATGCATGATCATATAATCTGAAGAACTATCACTATCGATGATGTTTTCATTTGTTTGACAACGACTTTGTTAATGCTCTTGCTCCACACGACTGTATGCTTTATGCAGATGATATGATGTGGTTCGCGATTTAGGAGTTTTGCTAGATAATAGGTTGACATTGCAAGATCACTACGAGTTAACTGTATCGACAGCATTCCGCTTATTAGACCCTTACAGCTTAAAATCCCTTTTTTGCACAATAGTTAGACCGACATTTGAATTCGCCAGTATTATTTGGACTCCACCACAGCAATATCGTATCGTCAGACTAGAGTCTATACAGAAAGATAATTACTCGTAAACTATTTAACCATCTACCGTGGTCCCGTGAGGCATGATACCCTTCCTATCGTGCAAGGTGCCTTCTATTCGGACTGGAATTTCTTCAACATAAAGGTCATAAGCTGACCACCGGATTAATCGACGCCCCGTACATTCTTGGTAAAATCAATTATCAGGCTCCTAGCAGGCACTTAAGGCCCCGACCGATTTTCTACATAGAATTTAGATTAACTGAATTTAGTTCGAATGAAACTCTTCTCAAACTGATTAATGCGTACAACAGTATCAATCACTCAGCAAGGCAACTTCTAAAACAAAACCTTTTTGTGAAAATGTTGAAAATGTTGTTTTCTGTGTTCTGTTTATTGTGTTTTGTTATGTAGGCTGCATCAGGCCAGATAACTTTTTCTGGAATCGCTGATAAACTTTTGCAATGTAGCTTTGTAGTGCTTAAATAGTTACCAATTTTGGATTCCAAGGCTTAGGTGGATTGTTTGCTAAAAATCTTAATATTTTAACGTGATATCAAATGCCATTGACATGAGAGTTCATGGAGTTGTGTCACATGATCAGGTAATAAATTTATTAAAAGTTCGTTTCATTATGTTTGCATCGAGCGATTGAAGATACAGCGCCACCAATCATATAGAATATAAGACGAGCGACGTATGACAAGTGCAGATTATGTAGTGCAAATGGTAGTTTGTCATGAAATATACAAAATATTATACAACATGCACATCATACTGTAGGAACACTGGTAGGGAAACTGACATCAAACGGATGCGTGATTGTGCTTGCTGTTGGCAATGCATTCGAAATAAAGATATTTGATCATTTTCCTGTTCTTGCTGTTGTTGCATATCTTAACTCCTGCAAGCGCAACAGGCATACGGAGTAATTGTTTACAGGCGCAATGCAATATAAGTTTATTAATGCGATGAAAGCGTATTTATGAGCATTGGAACAAAGCAGTTTATGCTGTGGAAAAGCGAGCAGAAAATTACGTCGGTTTCATTGCAACGGCACGATTTGCACAGTCAGCTCAACAGTTTGAAATCTGCGAGACCTTTAAATGTGCTTTAATCCAAAGGAGGACGACAAACCGTCTGAATAGATGCCACAATTTTTAACTAAAACAATGAGACCTATTAGTAATTTACCACATACAAATGCTCACCACCATGTAGCATCATTATTGTAAACAGTTCATTTGCGTAAAGTTCAATCAGCTGAGAGGATGTGTTATGAATTTTCCGGGAATCTTTTAAGTCGTGAGAAAACTGAAAACACAATTTAGTTATATTTGCCAGGCACACTGGTACGGTTCTGCCTCGTTATTGTTACTGGATTAGAACGCCCGACTGATTACACTTTGCGCTTTGGAAGGATGGTATGGAAGAATGTTTTGGGATGCTGCGGAATAAGGAAAAAGAAAACCCACAGCTTGGTTCACGCACAATACAAGCCCATCCCTAGAACATGAGCAATTTTCCCTGGTCGCTACCTAAAACGCCATTTCATCGAGAATTCACGAAAAACGGCGGCAATCATGCCTCCCAACCAGTAGCCAGTACATACATATCGTACCACATATATATATTTACACTCTTATATGCAATACCTAAACGACAGTTTGAAGCATCTGGAGTGTTGGTAACCAGGCTTCTGCCCTGGTCTATGACGATGGGAATGTTTGAGGGAACACACACACACACACACACGGGAAGATTGGCAAAGTGCGCCAGGCTTTCCCCAAGAATGTCGGTACAGTAAACACCGAAAAAGACTTCTTTTCGTCACATGCCAACCCGCACGGTCCTCCCGTTATCCACAGGGTTTTCGGGTGGCATGATTGTAGCAATTTTCCAGTCCAAAATATGTAGGAAGTGCTTTTGCTGATGGCTTTAAACGAACGTGTAACGCAGCGAGAAAGCTCCGGCCTGTCCCACGTCTTTTGAAAGTGATTTGAGATTTAGCTCGGGAAGGCACTAAACGAGTGACTAAAGGGTAATGGAAGGATCGCTGGGGGTGGAGGTTGGGCTTTGTCGACTTTAGAATAAGGTGAGTGTGTTCCTGCGTAGGACTACATTCGTTTAAAGCCGGAACCAGTTTTTGGCGGTTCTATTACTGCGTCAATGGTTTAATACGATTCTATTAGAGAAATGATTTTTTTGCCCATATTGCTCTTGTTCCTGTACCTACTGTATGTGTGTGAGGCTAGCTAGAGTTTTGTTCGAGTGTTTTGCTACTTTGATTCCGCAGCAGATAAGTTGCCCTTCAACGCACATTCAATAGAGAGAATGTTGGGCGCGTAGGTAGAATAATTGCGTATATTCGTACCGCGCGATCGTTTGTTTGCAGTTCGTACGCAAATATGTTGCGTGCAGGGATTCCGGGATTCGATTTCTTCGAACATCCTGAACATTTTCACCGGGTCTCCGGGTAATCGGTCCTTTATGCTATCACCGAACCGTGGCAGAGGTTAAAGTTCGCCAGGGAATACATGAATACGTTTTGCATAACTTTAGGCAGTCGGCAGTCGTGCACGGCTTTTTGTTGGTGACGCTTTCGCTGGTGAAGCTTTTAAGGGTTAGAAAGCTGGTTACGGTGAGCTGTGGTTATCGATACAATATTATCTTTAACTTGAAACATCTGGGAGAGGATGGATCCCTTTTCTTGCGTTTCTAGTTTCCTGGTCGCGTGTACTGTCATTTTTATGTGGTCAAGGCTTAGAGGATTGCACATACAATTTAGTTTGGAGTCTTCCGGATTGGAGGAATATTGACAAAGCGTATAATAAATATGCAAAAATAATCGAGAATCCTATTCACCAGAAGCTGTAAGTAGATGTTGTGATTAGGTACGTTTTGTTATAAGGATTGCTTGAAAATCAATACTTGAACTTTAATTTTCCTTATCTTCTGTATCAAGACAATGATAAAGAGGATTACGTTTGTTTTCTCAATTTAGTTTCGATAGTGAACGAATAGGAAGGATTTGTTCGTGCATGTCATCCACGCGATCACCATTTAATTAGTGTAAGGAGTGCATAGTGAACGGATGACAGACGTCAAGGATGACAGCGACGAAAGAGAAAAGCAAAGACAACGAGTAGCAATAGCAATCATATTTTACGATTCATTTTCCCACGTTTGAATTACTCGGATATTCGTGTTTGTTTTGCTGGTGGAAACTAAAGAACTGCCTCCATGTATACGGTCCATATTTTGTTTCCTCTTCATAACAGCTACCTTACCTTACCGATCAAGCAAATCCATTTTCAACTGTCTTTGTTAGCATGTGTAGGGATTTTGCATTTAAATCGATCCTTTATGCAATACATCCTCCATCCTTAGGCGTTGGCATGCTATCTCGTACGATACGATAGCCGAAGATTGGAGGCATTGTTTCCGTAATTGAATTCTCGATTCTAAAAGCGTGCATGTTTTCGAAACGGGCGCCTCGGAAAGGGGAGTATCAAAATAAGTGATAAGAAAAATACTTTGTTAAAGTAGACAGAGGCAGTTTAAATAGTTTGAAATGCTATCGTAAATGTTTTGCAAATAATGGAAAGTTCTTATCAACAAGATTGTTTGTTAATTTTAGGTTAGGAAACTAGTGCTGAAGTGCTTTTTCACGAATGTACTCTATAGAGAGCATGCTGAAAGCCTTCTGCATTTGACAATTGGCAATTACCGACCGGGTTTGTCTTGTTTTCTGGAGTGTCTTTCGTGTGGGTTGGCAAGGAAACAGGTCTACCGAACGTTTAGCATTCAACAGAAGATGCACCACGCTTCAGGAGGATTGCTGTTGTTGTTTTCATCCACTCAAGCGATAAGCCGCTATCATACTGCAGACCAATACCTTGAACTTGATCCACCAGGCAACCGTAGGCAACCGTGGTGGAAAACGGGTTGCATTAATCAGGATAGCCAGGGGGCTACTAACCAATTTTAGATCGCTAGTCGGTTGGCGCAAAGAAAAGCCTCAGCAGGGACACTTTACGGGAAACTAGAAGGAGTCGCTTTTTACCCGCTAAAGCTAACAGATGAGTCGTTAAAGGCAGGGCACAAGAAAGCCTCGCCTCGGCACTTCCGAAACCGAATGATAAATTTGCTCCATGATCCGTAGATTTACTGCCATTGCAGATGGTCGAATGGTCCAGCAACACACGTCGTGTCCGTTATCATTACAGTTCAAGCCGTCTTGCGGGTTGTTCTTGGGCTTGGGCAGAAAAAAAGCCTAAGAGGACAGATGATGATGTGCTATGTCGTCGAAGAGAGCATGGCGCAACAAAAAAAACGCAGAGCCAACGGTGGTGATGAGAGATGGGAAACATGGTGGACATTAGGCGTGAAGACAACCACCACGCAACCACGGACATTCACGTACTCGAAACGTGCTGACAAGTTTTGCCCGAGGCCGCAGATCCCCGCACATACGCGTATACCACACACATATATACATATAGTGACCATAAAGCGTACGTTACGGTCGCCTGCTCCATTAATGAATCGCTGGCTATCGGATATCCTTTGAGCCCATGGGTTCCTAAGCTGGTGGGGGGGGAAAAAAACAAAAACCAAATCAAATCAGCCGTAAAGGCTCGGGGCTTGGGCGGGTGTAGAATAGGTACTGTTGGTGGTTTAGTTTCTTGTTTTTTTTTTCGTTGTTGCTTCGGCCATGCTAAAACCATGATTTATTTTCAACAATTTAGCCAAACATTCGCTGCAGGAGCGCTTCCGGCAGCTGTGGGGATGATGTTTTGTTTGGCTTTGGCTAATGATGTGCCCGCTGCGTGTGATTTGATTAGAGCGGTATGATTTGATGAGCATAATGTTTCATACGAAAACCCTAATTAAAGCGAGCCAGCTAATTATCGTTTTGATTTTATAAGGTGAGTCTAGTTTAATGAACGGTATGTGTTTTTATGAAATTAATTCGAAATTCTGTATAGGTGATTGCGATGATATCCTGATTTGAGGCTATTGTTAGGCTTGTTATGAAAAATATTTGGAATTTAAACATCATTTTAACTAGCTTTCACAGAGAAAAAAAAAATCAGTGAAAACATTGTTCAATATTGATGCATTTCTTTCTTCTCGACACGGTTATCGATCAGCCGATACTAAATGAATAGAATGAAGAAATATAATTCACAAATAAAAAAATATGTAATCGCCATTCAATGTCGATGAAAGTTCGTACATATTGTAAAATTTTTTCTTCACCATACACAATCAAAAACTTGGCCTTCCGCGTGAAGGCAAAGCTGTGTAGACTGTGCCCAACGAAGTAACATGTTGCGCCTTGTTGCCGGCACATGATGCACGTATAAAAAACACATTGACAACCATGAGGGCTCGTACTTAGCATGTAGTTTTCGTTTTTCTCCTCCCCTATATCGATCGAGCTCTTCCCGAAGCCACCAGCTTCAGATGGCACCGAACAAAAATAAGAAGTAGAAAAAACGCACAAAAGAGAACAGATTTGCCCCATTGCTGCTCTTCCTTCAATTTTCAGGCATCAGTACATCAGCGCGCGCACACACACACACACACACACACACAAAAGACGCAGAGACATTGACCACGAAGCTGAAAAGCCAAGCGGCACGATAATAGCTGTGTCATTAGCTTAATTTGATGACTTTCTGTTCTACGATCGGCAGCAGCATCAAGATTTCGGCAGCAGAGCCACTTGGCGGATGGAGTGTGTACTTCCTTGGAATTCATTTGTACTCAGCGAAACGAGCGTGGTTTAAGTCGGTACAGTTACAGTGTTGTACATGGCAAATTTGCTTCCAGTTGACTTGGCCCAGAAATAACGGACTGTGGAAGCATTTGGTATTAGGATTTAGCGTAAATCTGTTCGATTTGCTGGAAAATTGTTCTGCCTTTCGGTTATGATGCTATGCGTAAGTGTGGCTAATGGTGTTAACGAGCTGAAGCGCTGTTGACGATAGTGATTGAAGTGTGTCAAGAGTATGCTTAATGTTTAGCCTGAGTAAGGATAAAAGGATGGTTTAAATTTGTTCATTTATGCGTTTCGAAAGTGTGAATAATACAATTTAGTTGGTCAAAAGATACAGAATTGACAGTTGTTTTTTAGATTTTTTTATATCTAGCAGCTAATTGTGTGTCTGAAAAACACTCTTTTAAATTCTGTGAACTGATCTGTCGAATCCTTAAAATCCCCGTCAATATATAACAGTTAACACAGTATAACAGTTGTATAACAGTACAACAGGAACAAAAATTCGTGATCTAAGCAAATACATTTTTATACATTTGCTTTTGCAACTTTAGCATACTTTTTAATCATTTTGGTACACCAGTTGCGATGGACGAAGCTGGGACTGTATCCAACATTTGTAGTTCCAATATTGGGACATAAACCTTAGAGGCAATGATGGTGGGATTCAAAGACACTCAGTAAGATAATTGATCCATATATGTATATGTAGAAGACTAGTGCAAGAGCTTCTACAATGACTAGTTCTATGAGTAAACAAAGACCTCCCGTACATGCTGTAAGACTTTCCAGTCTGCGATCGGTTAGTCAACGGCAATCTAAACGGATGCTTGGAGTTCGGATGCTTGGAGGTGCTAGGGTCTTCCTATTTCGGGGCCCCACTACAACGACGGGGCCGCCTACTCCGCCCACCACTTGATCCGCCGGCAGCAGCAGCGACGAGTAACCTGAGCAGTAGCAGAAGCTAAGACACGTCTGGAAGTCCACGGACGAGCGGTACGGAGCAGCAGCAGCGGAAACGGAGGCATGAAACAGCAGCAGCAGCAGGGTCAACTAGGAAGGACGACGCAGGAACAGCCCAAGAAGGAGCAGAGCGTCTAAGACATGGGTGCATTGCACGCACGTCCCTGCATGGAATACTACGCTCATCAGCAGGGTTCGCATCTGGTCGAGGAGTGGTTGGATCTGGTTGAGGAGTGGTCGAAGCCACGAGGAAGTTTTTACTGAGCAGGAATCTTCCAGGTGGTTCCAGGGTGCCAATAAAACGTTGCGTCTCTTAAAAAAAAGACCTCCAAGCGGTAAGATCCGCTGCTGACGAAAGGACCAAACTCCTTTGGACTTTTTTTACCTTCCAGCTGAACAGAGTAGTAGTTTTCTGCAAAAAATGTGAGTCGGAAAAACCATAGATAACGGAATGGATGAAGATGGCAAACTTTCGCAATTTATAGGACTTTTGCATGTAAGCCGAAATAACAAATTAGCTCTAGGACCGGATAATGATGAAAGTAAGGTTACTTTAAAGGCGATATACATGGCATGTGAAGCAAACAATTGGCATTAACATGCAACCGTTCTTTTAAATTAATATTGTTCTTAAACATAGAACTCAATCATAGTTTAGAAAAAGGCTTGAATATCATACAGTGCATAGAGGTTCTTCCTATGCCTTGTTAGCATTAGCAATTTATCAATATTATGTTTTTTTTTTCATTCCAGAAATCTATTAAAAAGGCTTCTAATGTTTGCATATCCTTTATACTCTTTACTTTTCCCATTTATCCGTGTAAAAGCAAACAAATAGCAAAGACTAATTAACAAAACCAACACAGTGGAGCATGCGTTTAACCTTCCGCAAAACAGTGTGATAATTATCGATTTAACCTTGATATTGAACCGTACCGCTTCCCCGGCACTAAATGCAGTTCAAAGGACGAGCTTATCTATTCGTTTCGCTGATGGATCGGCGGCATCGAAGCTTACAGACACTCACACACACACGTACAGAGAGCTCAACAAGTTTTATGCCTTTTCCCACGCGTTGTCTTTAGAGAGCTGCCGTAGGTGCTTTAGGCGAATTCCGTTCCCCGGACAGGTAGGTTGCGAGAGACGGGGCGGAAGGCGTTGCGGTATCTAAAATAGAAGACTTAATTTTATTACAAATGACTATCCATTAATCATCATCATTGTCACCGGCATCAACGCGGCGAGTTCATGTGCAGCGATTCGCCGTGGTCGGTGGAGTCAAATTTTGGTCCAAAAGACACAATGCTGGCATGGCTTAGGCGCTTCGGGACAGAAAGGGACAAAGTAGCCGTGGATGCTGGTGTGCGGGTGAGCAGAACGACGAAGGATGATTTTCCATGTGACAGAGCGGGTCCATACATCATCTCGATCGTTCAAATCTTGTTCGGTACAAGTATGGGCTTCACCCTTCACTTTACCCCTTTTTGGGGTGTCGTCCCCGGTGCGACGAAGAGACGCGGAACGGCGACAGCGAGCAGAAAGGACACATATGAAAGTAATGGTTACGTACGTTGCGCTATTCAAAAGCTTCCGCGGGATACGCCTGGGAACGGACGTATGAAAAATAGAAAACATTCCAAATCTCTTAAGTAATCAGTTGTATCGATCGGGTGAGCTTTTTTTTTTTCCTCAAGTCTTTCTCCTTTACAGTGGGCAGCCTGATGCAGACGGCGTTGTGCTGTGCGCGGTGCGAAAACTTGTATGGCTGGTCGGCTGCGGTAGCCCTGCCGACTTGTCCCTTTGCATGGCGATGGCGGACGATTGCGCTTAGTATGGCGGCAATTTTCGCTATTTCATCACCGTCATCATCATCATCTGTCTTATTCCGGTCGGTTGCCGGTGGTGGTTTCACCCTCCCATCGTGTAATGGTTTCCGCCACTACGCACCACGATCGGGTTTCACCGAGGCAGGTCTTCGACGGCGTTCGGGACACGCTTGATTGGTGCTATCAATATTATTTCAGCGATGAAGAAGAAGGATGCCAACCCCTTTTGTTGTGCCATGTTGTTTTGTGTGGGAATTTCTACACCTTCCGTTGCGCCGGCCGGGGATTCCTCGCGTTCCTGCACGAGATAAACGATTGGCACACGGTGCGGGACATGGCTTCTTTCTTCCTGGACGTTGTCCTTCTCCATTCTGGAGCATCCCGGGGGGAGGGATTGCATCCCGATTTCTGGGAGATACTGGTCAGGAGGTGCAGAAGTCTAGTGTAAAGCGGTGAACAGTATAGCAGTTGAATTGAATTAAGGGTAGGTTGAATGAAAATGCGGGCAGTAGCCTTACATGTGTGTGTGTGTGTGTTTGTGTGGTGAAGTTCAAGTGCTGATGGCCAAGCTTCGTCGACATTTTCCAGCACCAAGAAAAGCTGGCTCGACCGACCATATCCCTTTTCCCCTTTTTCGCAGCACTCTCTCGCTCTCGTTTCCCTCACTTTTCAATTGAAGGGAAATGATGGATGATGAGGATATTTTTTCGAGTAGCAACAGCAACCAGAAGCAGTAGGTAGCAACGGTAGCACTTCATCAGCTTGCTGGGATCGATAATCATCAGTCTAGTGACGAGGCACATGGGCAGGATAAGGTTTTGTTCGTACAGCATGTACCTAGGCACCATCACCACCCAGCAGTCCCTGTACATATGGAACCGGACTTTTTGCACGTGTTTGTGTGTCCGCTTGTGGCTTAGGATTGTGAAGTTTATTTATTCGTTGTTGTTTTTTCCTGCTCACCCAAGATCTATTCGACCACTGGACGGGATTTGTGTTTCCATCGGCAACAACGACGACGACGACGACGACAGAAAGAAAGATGACGATGAGTTGATGTTTTTGAGTCTTTGTTTTGACATTAGCAATAATCAATGAGTTTGTTGTTTTGTTTGCGTTACCCTCGAGGTCTCCTCACTTTTCAATTGAAGGGAAATGATGGATGATGAGGATATTTTTTCGAGTAGCAACAGCAACCAGAAGCAGTAGGTAGCAACGGTAGCACTTCATCAGCTTGCTGGGATCGATAATCATCAGTCTAGTGACGAGGCACATGGGCAGGATAAGGTTTTGTTCGTACAGCATGTACCTAGGCACCATCACCACCCAGCAGTCCCTGTACATATGGAACCGGACTTTTTTTTTGCACGTGTTTGTGTGTCCGCTTGTGGCTTAGGATTGTGAAGTTTATTTATTCGTTGATGTTTTTTCCTGCTCACCCAAGATCTATTCGACCACTGGACGGGATTTGTGTTTCCAACGGCAACAACGACGACGACGACGACGGCAGAAAGAAAGATGACGATGAGTTGATGTTTTTGAGTCTTTGTTTTGACATTAGCAATAATCAATGAGTTTGTTGTTTTGTTTGCGTTACTCTCGATATCACTCTCTCGCTTGCTCACTCACAGACAGTCTCTCCAACACACATTATCTCGTCTGACCTGAGCGGATACCAAGGTAAAAAAATCGTCCAACCGTATCCCTTTTCGCGACCAAAGTCGTGGAGACTGCTAGAAAAAAGAGCTTTGTGAGTGTGCTTTCTGGAACGGGAATAAATTGACCAGGATTAGGTTGCGATTACGATGGAAGGTGGGTGATGGTACTTCAGATTTAGCGGTGACTAAGTCGTTTGATTCGTTGAGATGTTTTTGTTTTTACTATCACTTCGCGCTTAACTTGACTCGCGTGATCGATGTTTTTTTTTTTGGATGTTTTTCTTATGTGTGGAAATACAGATGACAGGGCGTTTTGACGGTGTGAGTAAAGCCTTTGATAAGTAGCGAATAGAGGAAGAATATTTAGGAGCTTTTTTATTCTTAGCTACAAGCTCAATGCTTTTAAGTTGTTATGGTTTAGGGCCTAAAGATACAATGCCTTGCGTAGTCAGGATCTATAAATTGGATATTTCATAAGTTGAAATGAACTGGAAATGATACATCTTATAGCACATGGAGCTGATAGATCCTGTGTCAAGTTAATTATTTACCATCCATTAAATACTATTGGAAATAAATTCTCTTATTATAATTTACTATTTAAATAATTTAAAAAACATATCTAAAATATGGTTTGTTTGTTTTGAGCAAGAATATTTAAAAGCAATTTTACCAGCTACTGTGCGCCTCCATGTAATGTTCGCCTGTGTACTCAACTCATAAACTGGTTTATCCACATTAAAGAGCTCAACGAATCCTTCCCCCTTACCAGCACCATCACTACATTCCTTCCATCCCGAGGATGCTGTCAGACGAAAACAACAAGCCTCTCGGTGAAGGGGACCGCCGGCATGAGGGTTTTCCGCCCACCGGAAGAGTTCCTAACTGGACCGTTGCTGAGTGGTTGGGAGTCATCAGCAAATACCTACCAGCGCCACGGTTGAAATCATCACATCCGACGGTCGCATCAATCAATGGAGTTCATTTTCGAAAATGGTCACACAGCTGCAGCAACCGTCCCGTTCCAACCGACGGGGTAGGAGCGTGTAGGAACGCACCGTTCCCAGGAGGATTTGGAGCTACGTGTTGCGCTTTGACTGTGTTGTTTTGTTTGTTTCCACTGTGTGCAAAATGTGCCTCCCGTGTCTGCCAACTACCAACATTGCTTTGCGCTTTTCGAAAACAGCTTTCGAAAATGAACCAACGCGCAGGCGATTGAATGAAGCAGCTTTTCGTTCATCATAGTGTTCATCCATTGAACATCTGTTCATTCCGTTCGGTCGTGCGTTCGGGTAATGGTCGGACTTCGGAAGCTTTCAGGTTTCGTGCGCTTCGTTCCCGAAAGTTCTCCACATTGCTCATGGCCAGAATCATGCCAGCCAGCCTGTCTCCACGAAAACGAATCCCGCCGTCGTGAACCGAACAGATTTTCCACACACCGTTCTCGTTGTGGATTTGTCCTGGTCCGCGGTTCGGGACGGTGGAAAACCCGACCGAAAAGGATATGCCCCAAAGAAAAAAGTCCCCCAACGGAAGATCATGCAACATCCAACGGCAACAAGCACGCTCCGTTCAGTCAGTCAGTCGTCGGTTCGACCAGAATCCGTTCGTACACGTTCTGCTCGCTCGCTCGAACAATTCGCGTACGTCCGTGAAACGTAAAAGGTTCGTGGCTTTCGTGCGCGTAGTTTTCAGTGTCAGCTCGTAACGGGGGCCAAACAACGAAGTGAGTGAAAAACCAGGGCAAGAAAATCCGGGTTTGTTTTTTTTTTTGGCTGGGTGGTTCTGAGCGGTTTGTGAATTTTGCACGTGAAACGCATTTATTGCTCGGTGGAAAGTGTTATGTTTTCGGAGGTTTTATTGGCACCGTTTCGCAAGAATTGATGTGCGTGTATGTATGTTAGTGCCAGTGTGTCTGTGTGTTGTGTAAGATGTAATGGCGAGGTGGTTTGGGATGAAAAATCCAATCTCACTCTCGTTCGCTGTTCGTGTTAGACCGTACCGCCGTGTCTGAAGAAGTCGCATACTGAGGTAGATTTGAAGCAGCATAAACGGGTGTCGCTTTCAAACAAGGCATGACCACAACAGGGGGAAACATTGTTGCGAAAGCATCACACTGGACCGTATAAACCCATGCTCATATAAGCGCATCAATGTCGATCAAACTGCGACAAGAAAAGGTCGCTAGTGAACTGTGAAAACCTCTGGGCACTGTGGCAGACGAACCGCGTGTCTAATGAAGATGACAGAATAAAATGCAACCAAAAAAGAAAAAAAGAAAACAAAAGAAAGCGGCGACTGAATAGCGTGACGATGATGAGCACAAAATGGTCGCACTAGAAGAGATAACGGGGCCAGGGATACAGGCCCCAAGAATCCATGGTAGTCCGCGCGCGCGACTCGTACAAAAGCCGGCAGAAGCAGATGCGAAATGGGACGTTTTCAATTATGTATTATATAATGGTGGTGGGTTAGTGGCAGACCCTGGAGGATAGGTGAAAGGGACGCGGCGCGGCAGGGCAATCAGATGGACGCAATGGACGCATGCTTCGCTATGTGGATGACCCTTGAAAAACTCTGGGCGAGTGGAGATGCCATCACGCGCTCATCATCCCACTCGGAGCTCGAGGCTCCAGCTCGGTGAAACCGTGCCGTGAAAGACTCCAATCGTCGGTAGGAGCAAGACTGTGTTTTCCCTTTTGGACACACACACACACATACATAGACAGAGGACGTAATTTCCGTACGTGCGTAATTACGCTGCTACTGCACAAGTATGTGCTTTGCTAGGGGCGCGACTGTTTACGGGAAAGTTTTTTTTCCCACCCACAGTCCGTTGCTTCCGCGTTCGCGAACGGCGATCGACGTTTGGCGATGTATGGGTGAAGAAAATGTGTGTAAAAGTGGTAACAAGAGAGAGGGAGAGAAAGAAAAACCTGGCATTCTAGCCACCTGAAAAGCACTTCAAAAGAATGGATAATGTTTAGGGAAGTAAATGTGTGACAAGTTTTGTTTTGTTTCATAAAATGGTTAGTTGGTGAGAATGGCTCCAAGCGTATGGAAACCCCATTCAGTAGGGAAATTAAAAACGAAAGCTGATTCAATATCGAGTTATTGAGGAAAAGCAAACGCGTCTCTCAAGCAACGTGTCCATCGAAGCTTTGATTCAAGATGGTGCCTGAATACAACGGTTTCGTGTACAGCTGTTGTGCTGTCATGGTGGTTTGTGGTTTTTGCTGGAAAAGCACTGGTGTGAGGTTTTTAATACATTCAAATGCGTCAAATTTGGTACCCTTTTATTGGTAAACGGTTGACAGCACGGTTGCTGTGTGTGTGTGTTTGTGTCCAAGGGCCATCGGGTGATTCCAATTCGTCGGAAAGGAATAACACAAAAGTAAATAAATAAAAACGACACAATACGAACCACCGGCAGGGTAGATAAAACCGCACCACGGCAAGGGCTCAGAATTTCGTTCGTAGAACCAAGTTGAGGCAAGGTTTTCGCTGAAGGCATCCCGGGCAGGGCTTATCGGAGGAGAAAAACAATAACCTAATAATCCTCGATGGCTGGTCGTATATCCTTTTGCGAGCGACCAGTGTTGGTTAGATTGGTGGTGGGAAAATACGATACCCGGGCGTTTGGATCCAGTCATACCGGAAGAACCGGGGGAAGTAGGAAAAACTGTACCGAGAGCGAGAGAGCGAGCGGCAAAGTAACAGGAAAAACGATTGATGGGGCAAAATAAAAACACTTGAATCGCGCGGAAACAAACAATAAATTTCCGGAACGGGACCAGCTTCTACCACCTACAAACAAACACACACACACACACACACAAATGGGGAAGAAAACAACGAAAAAAGGAAAACAATCATCCAACGTCAGAAGAACCGCCACTGTGACACTGTGCTGTGGTCCCGGGTTGTGCCAAGCGAGCGGAAATGAACTGACAGTTTCCATTTTGGGCACTTCATCTTGCGGTTTTCCGTTCAATTTTTAGCGCCCATTTTGTGGTGTGTTGCTGGTGCTGGACTGGGAGATGTCCCCACCAAAACCCCAGTTCTGAGCCCTTTTTTCCTGGATGCTGGAAGCTGCGGGCAGGAGTAGTGTCGGGCGGATTTAGCAGCTTGCGCTATGCCGGGTTGCCCTTGGAACAATGATTCTCTCGTTAAGGATCATTCAGCATTCTCCGACTGTCCTTTCCGTTCCATTACTGCGCCAGTATTGGTATATGTAGTATGAACCCTAGCCCGCCGAATGTCTCCAATCGATGAAGATAAGCTTTGGCTGGTGGGGCGTGTTAGTTGCGGTTTTGTGGAAAAGCGTTGTTGAAATTTTCACCAATCAATAGCGAAAACAGTCCACGACTCACCGTGCCACGTTTTGTCACTTCTTTGCGCTCGTTACAGGAGCAGCCACAACAAAATGGGGCCAATGCGAAGGACCTTTGCAGTGTTCTTGGTGGCGGAAATCGACTGTTTTCTCACACCGTTCAGATGTTCACCGAATCGCTCCGGAAGCTTCGTTTGTGGTTTGCTGTTTTGGAGTGTTGGATTCCTCAACAACAAGCCCACTTCTAGCGATGCTTTATGGAACGTCCCGTAGCATTTCACACTTCTGAAGGTGGGAAAGCAGAAAACAATGAAATTTTGAACACAAAAAAACCTCAATCACCAGACATAAAGCACAGCGGTGAATAAAAACGGAAATCTAGCAGAAGGCGAAACAAAAGCACTTCGTACATGTTTTTTTTTCTTGGGACGATTCTTTAAAACCAGTTCACCACGTTAACGAGAAAGAATCATTCGTGGAACGCTTCGCCACCAGACGACGCTTCTGTTTCTTTCTGAAGTCTTCTGGTTTTCCAACCAGCACTGTGCGAAAGTGTTGTTGCTAGCCGAGGTCTGGTTTTTCTACCGCTTTCTTCAAACAACTTCCTCCACGTGGGCAAGCTGTGCTGTGCTTTGCTTTCAAGATTTCGTTTTTAAGCAATATCTTCTTTAAGGGTGTGGCTAGGCAGAGGCGAGATAAGGCAGCAACACGAAGGAGCAGTGAGATTTGTGTTGAAAAATCTTAACAATCCGCATGAAGCTGGCGAAATCGTGAACGCTCCCGAAAAGCCCATTAGAAACGTCCATCATCGTCGCCCACATCCTTTTTTTGTGGGGCTTTTGTTCGGAAGTTGGTGAAGATGGTAGTGAGGCTCGCGGTTAGAAACTGTCGAACGCTGCGGTCAGTGTTTGTGGGAGTCGAATCGATATCGATATGAATCGGTAAGGTGCCTGCCGCTTTGAAGGTGTAAACGTAACGGAAATCGAAAATTATTGGATTGGTCCGTAAAGAACTAATCGAGGTTTCTAAAGTGCTCCACAGGTGAACAGACCGCACACATGTTTGGTTTTAGTGTGTGTGTGTTTTCTTATTGTGCTATTCATTGTGTCGAAGGTAAGATTCGTAAGGGTACGCGGTTCGGTGTCGAGAGAGTGATTTGTCGAAAGTGAATAGCGCTGTTCGATTATTTCGTTGTACGATCGTGTTTGTGGATATACAGGATTGATGTGTAAACGAGCGGGCAAAAGATGTTGCAGATGAAAAGATGTTTCCGATAGTGTTTGAGCATAGGCTTGGAATGCAATTTCGTGCCAGATAGGTAGCTCCACTGGGGGACATAACTTGTGGCAAGCAGTAATCGTGCAAAGCAACTCAAGCAGCGGATGTTGGATGAATGTCCGGCGTGGATGGAGTTTATATCAAGGTAAATGAAGCACTGATTTCGTTTGTCGGTTGAGGTTGATCTCTACTTCAGACATGATTTTTGTTTTGTTTGCAAGAAACCCGTTCAATTTCTGGACAGATATAAGAAGTTAAAAAAAAATCCGATTGAACAATGATTGAAGATAATTTACGACATAACATATCTAAATAGACGAGCTTTTCCGAGGTATTCAAGCTATAAAATGGACAAAAACGATCGCTGCTGCTTCAAACAAGATGTCCATTTGGCGTTCATATTTTAATCCTTTCAATGATTTCGCAGTACAAGTATTGCTACTTGTTTCATTTTGTTTTAGTTCAGAAATGCCTGAGAAGATTCTACTTCAAGGCTTCAACAACGATTATTAGGAAATCATTGCTAGTTCGCCAAAAATGGGCATGGACTTGAGACTAAACATAGCGACTAAACATACGAAAAAATCTATTACTGCTCAACCACAAAATTTGAGTGGCACGTTATCATCGCTTTCATGTCAGATATTCGTCGTCAGTCAACATGGACATTTTGAAACCATCGACCAAACGAGTCATCGCTTGTTAGCGAGAAAACCACAAAATGCACACCAAATAGTGATTTTTTGTTACTTTGTGAATTGCTCTTGTCCCAAATTTTACAATTGTACGTGATAAATAACCTGTTTGTATAGAAAGGGCCCATGTCACAGAAGTCGTTTAAATTTGAGGTCTGTTTCTTGCTGTTTCCATGACATCGAATATACGGCGTAGTCTATGATAGTTAATCTTAAGCGTCAGGATCAATTGAAACTTATTTCGAATTTCGACTTTGACGTAATCAACTGTCAAAGTTGATATGTCATAATGCCTACTGGAAAACCTTGTGTCTTAACATTTATTTGCGGGCCAGATTGAAGGGACTCAAGGTCCGTTTGTTTCACATGTCTGATATAGGATATTAGTGTATTAGAAATCTTTATTTAACTACGACAAATATTAGTTAAATCAAGGAGCGGGCCCGCAAGTACATCAATTTCACATGAAGAACACTCTGAACCTGGCAGCTGCCATACGCTTCGGGGCTGCTCTAGCAAATGTCGTTTACGACAAACGACAACGACATGTCTTATGAGTGCTCTAGCATTTGTTGGCCAACATATAGCTGTCAACGAACAACCGATCTGTTTGGCATATATGTTTGACAACCAGCAATGTTTTTTACCAAGATTGCTAGCGTGAAGGTATGTCAACGAACAAATACAAACTGATTTGTATTACGACAAATGTTCGTTGATGTTTGACACCTTATTCTAGAGCACCTCCATGCAGCCTCATACGTTTGTTTTTGTCGGTTGTCGTAAACGACATTTGCGAGAGCAGCGCCTTCGTTTGAACAAAGCGTGATTAAACGATTCCACCAAATATCTGGTTCTTTTACTTCCCCCAACTAAAAACATTAGAATAAAGTATTCGAGCAAAAACCAAAAATAAGATTAGAGCAGATGTTCGAAAAATCGTTTGTTTTGGTAATTTTTTTAAACTTTTTTAGGTTCCATGCCTCATCTTGTTTGAAAGCACATGTTCGCTACTTAGCGAAAATGATAAAACCCTTCGGATATTAAAACAAGCAAAAAAAGGCAGAAAAACGAATTTGGTTTACGGTTGTTGAGCAGTGCTAAAAATTCGTCCGCTTACCGTCTCGTTTGGCTTTCTACTGCCGAGCGCGGAAGCTGTACGCTTTATTCTCTCTTATCTTGCTCTCTCTTATCTCGTGCGTCCTACGTCGGGCGCGTCCACACTAACACGGCTATTATTGCAGTTCCCGCCGCATCTGCTGTAACGCTTGTTATTGTGAACACTCCCCCCCGTGCGACGGCTCCGCTGCCGTAGCACCTATATTCTGCCCGACGTCCAGCACCACGACTTTCACTGTTGGCCGTTCTAAGCGTGTCCCCTTCGCTGTCTGTATAACGACACGCCGCACTTCTCCGTCTCTTGATCGTATGGTTTCTACTACTCTCCCACGCGGCCAGCAGTTTCGAGGGTTATGCTCGTCTACTATCAAAACGAGATCGCCTATAAGAATAGGAGAAGAAGGCTCGAACCACTTGGTTCGTTTCGTGAGCGTCGGCAAATACTCCTTTAGCCACTTCTTCCACAGAACGTCAGCATATACCTGTGATGTTGCCCATGTGTTACGTAGCGTCGCCGATGAGTCATCAAGGGGAAGGAGCGGCTTCACACCGGATGATGACCCTAAAAGAAAATGATTCGGGGTTAGCGGTGCATCTTCATCTCTGTCGACAGGCACTTGTGTTAGGGGTCGCATATTGATTATGCTTTCGGTTTCGATTAGCATGGAGTTCAGTACTGCGTCGGTCGGGAGTCTTCTAAACGGCATATTTTCGAGAGTGCTTTTAACCGTCCTTATCATTCTTTCCCACGCACCTCCGAAATGAGGTGCGGACGGTGGATTGAAGGTCCATTTTATATCGGGAATGTTGATTTCTTCCATTAATCGTTGTGTGTCGATCCTTTTGGCGGCTTCCACCAGCTCTCTTTTAGCTCCAACGAAGTTCGTGCCATTATCACTAAAAATTTCGTTCGGTGTACCTCTTCGAGCCATAAAGTTCCTCAACGCTAGGATGCATGCGTCTGTGGATAGAGAATGCGCTACTTCTATGTGTATAGCTCGGATCGTCATACACGTAAACAATACACCCCATCTTTTTTCAGATTTTCCACGACCTTTCGAGACGCACATTGGACCAAAGTAATCGATGCCAGTAAATGCGAATGGTTTGGAGTAAGCAGCTAGACGCGCTGGAGGTAGTTGACTCATCATCGGCGAACGGGTTTTGGTCTGCCTGATGCGACAAAACAGACAATTGTTCTTTACTCGCCGACAAGCTCTGCGTAGGGCTGGAATATCAAACTTGGTTCGCACTTCGTTAAGGACGGTTTCATGATTTCCATGTCGCAGCTTTCGATGGTATTCTCCTATAAGCAGATCCACAACTGTACCTGCTTTGGGCAGTATTATTGGTCTCTTGGCGGCTGAGTCGACGAAGGGGCAGGCGTCGATTCTTCCCTTAACGCGTAATAATCCATTTTCATCGAGGTACGGGCTACGCTTGTATAGCAGACTACTTCGCTTAACCTGGGTCTCGTAGTTCTTCATCGACGATGCCTCATCTAAGGTGTTATACTCTTCTGGGTAGCATTGTTGTTGCACAGCTCTTAGAATGGATATCTCCGATTGTTGTAGCTCGACGTTCGTGAGTGCTCCGACGCGTCTTGATGTCGAATTTCTGGCGTTGTATATAAAACGCCACACATAGGCGATCGCTCGTAACAGCCTTCTCCAACTGGAAAATCGGTCAAAGGCGATTAACTGCTCGCTGGCTTGGTGTAATGCCACGTGGTGTCGTTTCTCTTCGCTCGTTTCGTATGAGGTAATTTCTGCTGAGGGCCACTCCTGCATCGGTTCTTTGAGAAATTCTGGTCCGGTAAACCATTGGCTTGAGGTTAAATGCTGCCGAAAATTTGTCCATTTTGTGCATTCGTCTGCTACATTAAGCTTCGTTGGAACCCAACGCCATTCTTCGGTGTTAGTGTTGTCTAGAATTTCTCCCACTCGGTGGCCTACGAAGACACTATATTGTCTATGGTCAGATTTAATCCAACACACGACGTCTCGTGAGTCTGTCCATAAGAACCGTTGGTGTATAGGTACATCGTGCGTTCGTTGTATTGTGGTGGCCAACCTGGATCCTACAACCGCCGCTTGAAGTTCCATTCTGGGAGTGGACATGTATTTTACGGGAGCCACCTTTGCTTTGCCGCCTATAAGCGAAACTTCGATATTTTCGCCTTGTTGGAATCGAAAGTAGGCCACAGCTGCGTATCCGTCAAGACCGGCATCAACAAATACGTGTAACTGGATGTTCGTACTATCGAGATTTACGTTTTTACGATAACAGCGAGGGATGGTGATTTGTTGCACGTAAGGTAGACCCGTCAGCCATAGTTTCCATTTTTTCAACGTGTTTTGGGGAATTTCTTCATCCCAGCCAGTTCCGGATCGCCAGACTTCTTGTAAAATTGCCGTTTCGCCGTCCAAGATGTCAGAGTCTCGTTTGGGCAGCAGTTTGAAACTAAAGGTGTCTGTTTGCTGGTTCCACCACATCCCTAGCACCTTTTGTACGGAAGTCACAGGATCCACGTGGAAGTCTCGTTGCTGTATTATGTTTCCCGAAAATCTTTCTGCGACTTTGTTTGAGTTGGAGAGCCAGTTGTGAAGCTGAAAACCACCTTGATTATGAATGTACTGTACCTCTGTAGCTAGTTGTGCGGCATCATCTTCGCATTCGGTGCTAAACAGCAGATCATCGACGTAATGTTGTTCCTTTACACACCTGACGGCCCGGGGAAACATTTCGATGAAGCGATCGGCGTTCACGTTCTTTATGTATTGCGCACATGTTGGTGAGCAGGTTGCGCCGAATGTCATTCTTGTCATTATGAACTCTTCTGGCTCCTGTTCGACATCGCCCCACCTCCAAAGAAAGCGTTGACTATGTTCGTCTGCTTTGCGTATCACCACTTGATGATACATTTCCCGAATATCTGCGGCGACGGCGAAACGATGTTCTCGGAAACGATAGAGTACCGACGGTAACGGCGTCAGCAGGTCAGGACCGGATAGTAGGCTTGTGTTTAAAGATGTTCCATTCACCGCGGCAGCTGCATCCCATACCAGTCGTACCTTTCCCGGTTTGTTTGGATTTATAACTGGAAATATTGGCAGATACCACTTCCTGGCATTGTTACGAGTAGCGGTCAGTTCATCTTTGGATATTTTTCTTACGTACCCTTTCTTCAAGAAGTCCTTCAGTTTTTCGTTGATCACCGTGGCCAGGTCCTTATCTCTCCTCAACCGCTTTTCCAGGCCCTCCATTCTATGTAAGGCCATGCGTCGGTTGTCTGGTAGACAGATGTTGTCTGATCGCCACAGTAACCCGGTTTCGTATCGGCCATCGATGAGCTTCGTATGCGTATCTAACAGGGTATAAGCTCGTTCATGTTCTTTGGACAAAACGTTGTTGGTGGGATTAATCTCGCGACTTTCCGAAGCGAATATTTCTCGTAGCGCCGCATCTATGTCTTGGTCGGACTTTGTACACGTACATAGATGAACACCAAGTGATTTTGCGTCCTTTCGAGTAGTAAACTGGTTATGCGGACCGCAGACAACCCAACCGAGACGTGTCTTGGTGGCAACCGGTTCCCCAGCGGCTCCTTCGATAGTTTTCAGGGGTCTAGTCAAGAACACATTGTTAACACCTATCAGTATTCTTGGTGCAACTTCGCGATAGCTGTGAGCATTGGCCTTGCGTAAGTAACCGTATTTTTCCACTAGTTCTGACAACGGCAGCGACTGTCTGGGAAGCGCCAGCTTGGAAATAGTATGCACTCTTGGCATCGTGTATTTCTTCCCCTCCTCGTCTACACCAGAAATGCAAACGGCAGCTGTACACGAGCGGGTCTCTTCTCTCTTTTGGTTTCCAGTCCAGCTCAGACAAATCGGACTGGGGCTTCCTTCGAGGTTTAGTTCTTTTAGCAATGTATGGTCCATAAGCGTAACGGAGGAACCATCGTCGAGGAGCGCAAAGGTGTTTACCTTCTTATTGTTGCCGTAGAGTGTCACGGGAACGTATCTCAGCAGGGACGTTTCCGAAGAGCAGTTATGTGCAAGGTTGGCGTTAGAGTCTCTAGCGGTAGCTTCTCCATGCAATAGGTCGTGGTGAAACATGGAACATCCGTTCTTATTGCACGGTGATGAGACATTGCACCGTCCTGTATGCTTCCAGAGACACCTTCTACAGAGGCGATACCTTCGCACAAAACCCCACCTTTCGTTCGTTGAAGATGAAAGCAGCTTGTTACAGTCGGGTCCGCTGGGGCATTCATCATTTTGGCATATTAAGCATACGGGATCGTCGTGCGTTAATGGTCTGCTTGTTCGGGGCTCCGTATGTGCGTTGACGTATTTCGGTTCGCTTCTTTTTGCAGCCAGCTGAGGGGGTGGCGTTACAGAAACAGCGGCATTTGTAATCATTCTCATCCACGCGCCGTATTCCTGCAATGAAGAGTGTTTTAGTTTGGTTTCTTTATGTATACCCCACATTAATTTAAGGCAAGGTGGAAGGCGGTCGACGAGCTCATTCGTTAAAGATGGGTTGTAGTTATGGTCTTCCATCCGCCGTGCTTTGATAGTGGCACATAACTCCTCTACTGATACGCCGTAGTCGATCAGCGTCTGCATCCTCTCTAGCCTCGGTGGTGGAGCTGAACGGATCTGCTGCATAACACCTTCAACAAGCACTTCGGAGCGTCCAAAAAATCTCTCTAGAGCGCTCATTACATCGTGCACATTGTCCGCTTCCTGTAACCGTCTCTGCACCATTTTTAACGCACGCCCAGAAAGACACTCCTGCAGTCTCAGTACATTTTCATCATCCGTGTAGCCGCACATCCGCGTCGTAGTGTCGAAACGACTCTTGAAGTTGCTCCATTCATCCGGATTGCCTGAGAACGTAGGGAGCTTCCCGCTAACGACATTCCTGGCAGCCATCTGGCTTCGAGTCAGCTCATGCGCGACAACGGGTGTTGAAACATGCCGGGTGGTCGAATGGGCACCTGGGTTCCCCGGATAAGGTGTATGGCTTTGCTGGTCGTAAGCATTTCCTTGGCAGAGGGACAGTCTGCTTATTTCGGCGTACATAGTTCGGCGTTCTTCGTGAAGCTGTTTTTGTTGGTTAGCCAGCTCCAATCTCAGGGCGTTCAACTCTCGCGTGACAACGCCTACGTCGTAACTGGTTTTGATTGGATCGAACCGTGATGGAGATTGACACGTGCAGCACTGCCATTTTCCATCCGCCATTTCCTTCGTAGCGTTAACGCATTCAAAATGGTACCAGTTATTGCATACGTTACATTGCAACATTCTCTCGTTCGGCGTCCTGTCGCACTTCTCACAATTTCGATCCTCGTACATAGGACGATACAAACGAGTTAGTTCCGCCTCCATTGCTTCCTTTTCCTGGCGCATCTTCTTTCGTCCGTCTTCCAGCTCGCGTCTCAATGCATTCATCTCACGCGTAACGGCACCTATCGCGTCCTCGGCTCCTGAAGATACACTGGGAGACAACGGAGGGTGGCAGGCGCGACACCGCCAATCTTCCGCAATTGTGTCGATGGACACATTCACACACTCGAAATGGAACCACTGCTTGCACCCGTCGCACTGCGCCATGTCGTCGTGTGGCGCTCCGCTGCATTCCCCGCACTTATCCTCCTCGGGACTCGGGTTCACGCTGGTCGGCTTCATATCGTGCAACTGATGAGACTGGTTCCACACGCGATTCACTTTTGGACTATTCGTACTACTGTATACGGTCTACTAAGCGAATAACGGATTTGCTGTTTTACTATCCTATCCGGCAATTGTTTGAGCGTGAGGTCGATGAGCCCGGGCTTCAGCTGCGAACACGCGGTTTACACGATCACTTTACAATGACGGATTGCACGTCCCGAATCTCGGCTTTAAGTCGATCTTAACAGCCGGCAACGATACGATAAGAATTTTTAGAATGTTCGCTACTTAGCGAAAATGATAAAACCCTTCGGATATTAAAACAAGCAAAAAAAGGCAGAAAAACGAATTTGGTTTACGGTTGTTGAGCAGTGCTAAAAATTCGTCCGCTTACCGTCTCGTTTGGCTTTCTACTGCCGAGCGCGGAAGCTGTACGCTTTATTCTCTCTTATCTTGCTCTCTCTTATCTCGTGCGTCCTACGTCGGGCGCGTCCACACTAACACGGCTATTATTGCAGTTCCCGCCGCATCTGCTGTAACGCTTGTTATTGTGAACAGCACATGTTTAGATTGGATTTTTTTCTTCGACTTCGTTTTGGTTTAACGAACGATATGGTCAGTGTTGTTAGTTGATGTTGTTAGTGACTATAGCCGACTGTATTATGCATCATCATTACAAAAAGAGCAGCAGCTTCATAGAGATTTAAGTTATTTAAATCTCTATGAAGTCATTTTAGAGCAAAAGATGTTTCAATTTTCTTAATAATTGAATTGAATTGATAATGAATATATTTTTGATGCACTTTGACACATTTTTCTTTTCTCAACTTCTCTCTGTTTTAATATTTTGAATACTTTACATTGCAACTGCTTACCTTATTTTAATATTCGTGAAGAAGATGTTACAAAGATTCATAGATGGAAAAATCGAGCAAAAAATTACTTGCTTTTATCAGTTCGTATCTTATGTTTTGAAAACTAAGTTTGATGTTGTCCAAGGTAAATTTTGATTTGTCAGATGGAGCATGAAGTTCATTGTTACCCATGTAACTGATCAACTGCGCCATAGATAGGACACAGTGTTGTTTATGTTACAGCATTCCAGCGAGCATCCTCAGAGCTCCTTTAAGTTGTGTAGCTGTGTAACTGGGTCAAATTGTGACCAAATCGTTATCGGCTCGTTTTTCCTAACAAGGACTTTATTAATCTTATGTTTGTGCTATAGTGACCCGCTTGGTCCTAGAGAAGCAAAACATTCTGTAAGAAGCACAGTATAAATGAAGAAATTTGTGTATTGCGTCCCAACCAGCCAGCGCCAACAAACACAGCGAAATTTAATCGAAACGGATCAAATGTCTCTACATTCTAATGAATTTTCGCTACCATCACCATCAACACTTTTATTCGGCATCGGTTCAATATGAAGTTTTTCTTTTTAAATTTCCCTATTCCTGCCCTATGATTGGGTACCATTCTTAACGCGTCTATCGTTAAAACCGACTGAACTCCAAATTTCAACTGTATCATTTTACTTCCATCTCTGGTCTCGCGTGTTGTTCAACTCAAGCACCTCTGTTCTCCCGACTTCAAAAGAAGAACTTTCGCGCTTTAGAGCGTGGCTGCCTTCTCTACTTCAAACCGTTCCGTCGTTTGGTGACGGCTACTGGGGTTAGTAAAAAGCGAGCGGTTTTCCAAGAAAGCAACATCATAATAAAAAAAGTCCAACATTCACTGTTGAAAGTTGTGTCAATCGTCGGGGTGGGGAAGAAAACTCGATAAAACGTGTCTATTCTAAACAAAGTCCCGCGCCTGGCGTTTTTCGCTAGGGGAGCCAAATAGCAGTCACGCGTCTGGTGGTAAATTTTTGTGAAATTTTATGAACTTGCAACCGACGGAGACAACGCTAGCTCACAGGCGTCTTTCGGAGTCTATTAGTGTGCGGCTAAGGCTATTTTGGTCGTTGACAAGCTGGTTGGTGTATGGAGTTTGCTTTAAACATTCACTTCATGTGTAGATTTTCGCATAATTCTCGTGCTCAGTGCTTATTAGAGCTTGCGCTTGTCGGGAAGAAAGAGCGCACATGCTGCCGATGCCGTCGTGATCTTGATTCTTTATTGCTGCCGGTTTTAAAGCCGTCTGTCCCTTTTGCCGAGCGATGGTTGTGTGCCGTAAATGAAAACAAATTGAATTCGTTAATGGATGCCTGGGGCCTTCTTTTGGGGAGCAGCCGTGTAGTGCTGCTCCGGTGTGAAATAATCGTGTCGTTGTATTTGCTGGCGCTCCCAGAAGGGAACGGAAAATGTCTTTTTTTGCTGGCGGGAAAACCAACAGCCACACGCACACCTACCGAGCGAACAATTGGGCGTGAGTGTGTATGTGTGTAATGTTGGCCAAAAAATAAACAAAAAATCACCACATGCTAATTTGTAAAAATTGGTGTTTTACGGTTTGCGCGTGTGCGTGTTTGTTACATTGCTTTACTAAAGCACACTTCCGCACTTTACTTTTGGAGGTTCGTTCCTTCTTTTTCTGCTCCTGTTTTAAAAATATCAAACACCGTGTCGCTAGCATTTTGATAATCCCTACATAACCTGAACGAACGCTGGATGAAAACAGTAAGCGCAATAGCTGGGAGAAGCAAAAAACCTGCCATGAAAGCAATTTTCACTCCAGAACATCCTTCTTTTCTCCCGGCGGCCCACCCGTGTCCCTCGATAAGCGCAAGCCGGTGTTATCTGCACCGACTATCACCGGTCCGTATTCATCCTGTTCCCCGCTAATGCGCGACTGTGTACGTGAAATTTTTGGTCGAGTTTTCCTATGCGTTTTTCGCGTCTCACCTCATCACACCCTCTTGCTTCCGCTTTCGGGGGGTGAGAGAACATTATCGAGAGTTTGTACGGGCGTTTTTCATCTCGCGCTATCTCGGGGACGCGAGCCTGGATGGTTGTTTCGTGCGGTGTGCCTTTTGTTTTATGCTGCCCTGCTTTTCAGCCGAGCCCGGTTTCCCAAAGCTTTTTACGCGATCCGTTTTGTGCCTTGTTTGTTTGGTTGTGTGTGTGTGTGTGTGTGTGTGCGTTGCTCGTTTACCTTTCCCGGAGCCGTACCGTAGAGAATGTGGACCGGGATCGTACCGGGAACCATCCCTTAACTGATGACATCTCGGGTGAGTGGAGATAACAGGAGGTGGGGAGAAGGTGGCATGTAAAAACACAAAAAACGGAAATTTTGTGCTAAAAAGAAAAGTCCGCTTCTAGTATGCTGTTTTCGCCAGTGCACGTTGGGCATTTGATGGGACAGGGTTCCAAAAATGAACTCCCGAAACAAATTTTTAATCTATAGGATTGAACTCAAGCTTTGCTAAGACAATTATAACTAAAATCGAGTGTAGAAGAGAAGTTTCTTGTTGATTTTAATAGTTTTTCTTTTCCTCAAGACCTCAAGACTTATTCTAACCTAAAGCGACCAAACTGTGGTAGCGAATTAAAGGGATGAACGAGATCTGATACGAATAAGGAAGGAGGACAAACTTGAATTGAAATCGAATACATGGGGCACTGAATAATGAAATGGCACACACTAGCGAGACATGTAGGGACGGTTGCGAAGTACAAAAGAGGAAATACATAGGAATGGAAGGAAGTAATGCGGGAGTATCAATATGACTGAGCATGAGCATTGAGCATGGGATTGGTGGTTCTCCAATTGCTGGAGACCAACTTACTGACGTATGGCCTTGTATTTATGTAGTGATGTGGAAGTCTCACCACGGAATTTGCGCACAACAAACCAGATGAACGACCGCTCGACGTTGGTGGCCATACAATTGGACAGTACTCCAGAATTGATCTGTCCAGCGAGTAAAGTGTCTTCCGAGTAGTGTCGAGTAATCCGTCGTAGTAAGTCCAGGATCTTTTAGGCTCTACTAACCAAGGAATCGAAGTTCAACATTTGTCCAACCATATACCCAAGACTTTGTCGACTATGACTCGGTTGACCTCAAACTACGCATATCGGGACAGCAGGAAAGAGAGTTACAACAGCATGAAATGGAAAAACAATTAACTATACTTTGAAGAGACTCGCAATCTTGCCACTGCCGACAGGAAGAAAGAGTTTTAAGTCATCTGCATTGAGATTCACGGTATTGATGTCCTTTAAAAATAGGACATACAGCAAAGGGCTTATGACACAACCTTATAGTACATCGCTCGAACTGGAGAAGAAAGGGCAGGATAAGTCACTGTTTCGCGCCTACCGTAAATCGACTTGGGTTAAAACAGGTCACCATGGGTTAAATAGGCTTTTTCTGGCTTCGACTACAAAATGAAATGAAGTGACTGATATTAAAAAAAATATGTTGGCATACAAACGCATCTTTTCAATTGTTATCACCTGGTTTTTGCCTCTGTGTGGTCAATAAGATGGTATGGTTCTGGGAGATTTCGAATCTTATTGTCCCTATTGACCCGCCATAATGATCCAGCCTTTAGTTTATCTTTTCGCACCCAAAATATCAAACAAAACCTTACGTATGATGATAATTGAGAGGCTTCCGGATGCCAAAGTATCAAAAGATTCACATTCCATTGACTGGAATTGGATCTGCAATAATGCCAGCAATTACAGATTGTCATCAAGTCAACTATCCATATTGAACTCGTTGGTACATAACAAGGTGCCATACCGATTTCTGCTACACAAGACACAAGGTGTACTATTGCCCTTAGTCTACTCAACCTCTTTCCAGTTTTGCGTACGCTCTGGCGTATCTAGTGCATGAAGTACACTGTTCCTGGCTGTAGAAGTCATCGTCCTAACCCATTCACAACCTTATTGGAAGATTCCTTCTCTTATCTGTTTTAAGCCACTTAAGCATAAGTAAAAGGATTCCCATTCTACGTTTATTTCCAAATTAAATCATTATAACCTTGTTGGAAACATCAATATGATTGATGAAAGTATCATTTGATGTTCTCCGTGAAACCTTGACGTCGTTCGAGATTTAGTTCGATCGAGATTTTAAGTAGTTTTAAATGTTTTGTTTAATTTTGAAAGAATGTTATGTACTCAACTGGCTCATAAATCTCTTCAAAGAACACAAAATTTTACATTGCAGAAGCTTTCAAAAGCAGTTTTGTAACTAGTTTTCTCACAACTTCTCACTCTTGTAATGTTTCCTGACTCGAACAATTTCTTATTGTTTTACCTGTGTTATTCGTCATGAAAATGCAATAAGCAAATTTTAAAACCATGTAAGATTTGTTATTAAAGCTAATATACGTTTTCCTACGTTATTTAAAGTTTGTAAGCAATATCATTATGAAAGAA
This sequence comes from Anopheles maculatus, assembly GCA_002091835.1. Taxonomy (NCBI): domain Eukaryota; kingdom Metazoa; phylum Arthropoda; class Insecta; order Diptera; family Culicidae; genus Anopheles; species Anopheles maculatus. The sequence goes on along the minus strand of KZ062533.1, from coordinate 104,567 downwards.
TATTTTGTTACTTCCACTCGGTACGAAACTCCCCACTGTGCCGCGTGGGAAGAGCAAAACCAAACGGCCTTCGGAGAAAAAAACGTGAAGGAAACAGCAAAGAAAATGTGCGTGTGTGTATGTGTTTCTGTTTGGGCACAGACTCACCTTGTGAGTGAAAAGTTTTGCGGTGGAAAAACGCGCGAGAACTAAAAGAAAAGCCTCCCGCTTAAGGTTGGACGGTGGGGCGAAACCTTGGTTCGTTTGCGTAGCTAAGCAAAATTTGATTAGCATTTGAAGGGGCGGCAAGAACACAGACCGTGGGGGGGAGGGGAAGCCGTTCTGTGGGTCGTGGCCGAAGAAATATTACTCCGTGCGGTATAAGAGCTCTGGGGGCAACAGCAACAAGGCAAAGAAAAAAAAACACGTAGAACTAAATAAACTTTCTTTGAATCGAAGATGGGAGACACAAAGCAAAAAATGAAACCGTTTGGAGAATTCTACCAGGTTCGGGCTGTTGGTGCAGTGTTGTTTCCCTTTAAAAAAAACCTTTCGAGCTTTAAAAGATGCTTAGTGAGGGGTGGCCAAAAACAAACGATACCGTTAGTGAAGCAACATGCTGCTGCTGTCCGGTTTATTACGCTTTCGGGTCGGGGCTTTTTTTTTGTTGTTGCTCGGTGCGGGCAAAATAAATACGAAAAATGTGGCTGACCTGGGTGCTGGTTGGTTGCCACACCAGTTGCCACACGGTGGGGGATAATTTTCCGACTGATTGATTACGGTTCCCGGGTTCGTACGGCATCGGGATCGATCGATACCGAGCCGATTAGTGGGCAAGACTGTTGGAATTTTGTAGGTCTGGCCCGCGTCGACGCTTTCTGTGTCACTGCGCCACGTTCGCTTCGGCAAGCGAATGATGGGGACCTAGCGGGCGAAAATCAACAGGGACCAGATTGACCCACTCGGTATGTATTTATGCATGAACTGTCGCTCTCTCCCTCTCGGTTTCGGCTCCGGAAGCACTGGTCCACCGAAACGGAACTGTCCGGAGTCGGTTCAATTGCATCGGGCACGGACTCGTCATCCGTTCGCTTTATCTAATCAAAGCACATCCTTTCGATCTGGTGGCTTGCTCATTTCCTGTTACCCTCGTTTTAATCTTCCAAAAACCAGTTGGCACTGGGGTGCTGGTGGGAGCGGGGCAGGCTTGAGAAGGGTGAGGATACAAGGGGTGGATGGGTAAAAACACAACAGCGAGACCACTTTATTTTATGGATTGAATTTCTCGGTTCATTAGACAGTTTCATCGGGTTGGCGAAGCATAAACCGCCCCCTTTCAGTGTGTGTGTGTGAGTATGTGTGTGTATGTTTGAACCGGACATCCGGAACTGGTACCAGTAAGCTTCAGACACCATTCCACCATTCATTATCCGCCACTCCTAGTGTCCTAGGCTGGGTTGAAAAACATTCCAATGCTGGGTTGAAAGGATTTACGGTTGGTAGTGTGGAAAAGGGAAAGAAGGGCAGGGCGGTAAGGAGGGGGGTTTTCTAGCAGGGCATTGATCTAAAATTAAAATCTTCTGTCAAGGCATTTTGTCCTTTTTTTTTATTTTGAAAATTGCTTCTTACTCGCTCGATGTCTTCTCTTTCGTCATCCTTGTCACGTGCACACAAACACACATTCGCACACTTCCCGGCTGTCTCTATCGCACCCATAATTTTACTCTAATTTTCAAAACGAGGACATACCTCATGAGACCTTCCAGGGTGCGCCCTTTGTTTCCAGTCCCTCGCTCTCCCTATTCCCTGCCCCTTGCCTGCTATTTCGCTAGAAAATCCTACCCAGAGAGTCAGTGACTGTTTGCCGGTCAGTGTCAGTGTCCTCTGGCTGTCTCTGTTAGGCGCTGTATGGGCTGATGCTGAGCTGATCGACTACGGCCGGTGGACATAATCGATAAGCCCCCTCGGTCAGATGTACCGACAGAGATACACAAACTTATGCACGGAAACCCTATCCACTCTCACTTGGCTGCCTTGGCTTGGCTCATTCCGGGAATTGTTCCGGGATAATTAATTTTCAGCCTTCCATCGGTATTGGTTCTGCCCGGTTGGACCATTTTATTACGAATTCTCGCAGCGGCAAAAAGGTAGAATATATTCAATTGTGGAACGAAAACAAAAAAAAACACCCACAACTGTATTACTGTGGATGATAAAAGTGTGAAGAAAGCTTCGTTGTCGGGCTTTGGTAAGATAAAAAAGGCACAAAAGAAAATCTGGAAATTGATTTTCCTTTCCTTTTTTTTGCTTCAAAAAAGGACACAAGCCAGCAGGTTCCACTTTAGATACGGGAGACCAGATGAAAGCAATTATGAAGCGTAACAAAGAATAATTTTACCATTTTGTCCCTTCCATCCGACACTCACACACACAGAAGAATGGCCGTCTGTTGTGAATTGGTTTCATTTCCGTAAACTATTCGTTTTCCGTGTTTTTTATCAGTAAGAATAGATGGAGTAAAAAACTGAGCGCCACATTTAAAGCCAAAGTTTAGATAGGTGGGCTAGGATTGGTTGAGAAAGGCTGATGGTGACGTTTGTGAGGAATGTACAGGGAAGTTCTATTTAGCATGGAAATGTGCCGTTGGTTGGTGTCGCTTTAAAGCTAACACATTTCCTCAGTTTATTATGAGCTAGTTATCCAAAAAAAGAAAAGGAAAAATAAGCTCGAACACCAATCCTGGGAAGCAGCAATGATGTTGATGATCATCCTCCACGTGGAAAATTGTTGATGAAATTGTGTGTCTATCTATTTGCATATTGAATGTAATCGGATTATAGGAATTTTGGGTTGAAATATTTTCAGCAATGCACATTGAGCACCACAGAGCAAATATTGGGAAGAATATTGTATTAATGGTTTTTTTTTATAAAGTAATATTAAAGATATAACAAAAAAAAATAGTTAAGGTATTGTGATTCTGAACAAACTCACTAGAAGGTTCATGATCAGTTTTTAGAAAATGATCTTAACTTATCTTTAATTAACTGTTGAAGTCTCCATACCTTGAGTTAAAATTTCACATATTATGTCATACTTCTTCAATCAACTTTTGCGCCTGAGCACTGTTGTTAAGCTACTGAGCAACAAGGAATATTTAACTGGAGTTTTGTATGTTATCGTGGCTATAAATATTATTGTAATTGAAGAAACATGATTCAACTGCATGTTACAACCAAACAATACTAACTTAACACACAATGGAGACGCCTGGTACATTCAAAATTTTCAATGGAGACGCCTAGTACTTTATGATGTGTTGTTAAATAAACTGTTACGGATATAATAGGATTAGCAAAACTATCCTAAAAACACAGTTTTTGGAGCTCGTAAAGGGACTTAAAAATTTGCTGCTCTTTATTCGCGAATTCGCTTTTCACTACTGCCGCGATGGCGCGCTCTAATATTTCCTATCCGTTACTGCGTTCGTATTGCATTGCTAATTCAATTCACTTTTTGTTCAAGCTGGCAACACTGGCACATAAAGTGGCACCTTTATATGTATGCGGTGAGTTATCCTTCATATGAACAAAACAGCTACCAAAAGCCCCATGGTATGGCTGGACGTTTGCACCGTTCAAAAGTAGTTATTTCATTAAGAAAGACGAAAAACGAACCGACATTAAAGTTAGAAAAGGCAATCATTGATCAAAATGGGCGGCCCGGTGGTAGATGTGACAGCGGCGCCGGTCTTCACATGGCAGGACCGGGGTTCAAGTCTCACCTGGGCCGTTCCCCCATAGTGAGGGCTGACTATCCAACTATGCGGTAACAATAAGTCTAGTTAGCCAGAAATGGCAGGCATGACCAAGAGGTTGTTAGGCCAAGAAAGAAGAAGAAGAAGTGATCAAAATACCCAATCGAAGTAGCCAAAAAAGTGGATTTATTTTTTAAGTGATATGGTAATGTTGAAAAGCAATGGAAATGAGAATCTGAGTTGAATCCAAGATCTATTAAACATCTCTTATTTTTTGGTGTGAACAAGCCCAAACTCTTTAACATCTGAAATGGCAAGGCAAGTGTATTGCAACAGTCAATTCAAATATTCACGATGCGAAGATCATGTTGTATACTTGGTGGGACCAGCTGTGTGTTGTGTATTATGAACTGTTACAGCTAAAAGAAACGATTTCATAGAAAGTCTACTGATAAAACCTCATGCATTTAAAAACAAACGACTGCTATATTGCAGAAATAAACTATCTTAAAATAAATATGTTTCTCTAGATCTTACTTTCCTACGTTTATAGTTTTAATGCCTGATATATCGCTATAACGATATTTTTTTAACTTATATTTTAATTGAGCTTCTTCCAATATATGTATGTATGTAAAATGTTAAATTGTTGAATGAATAATTATATTATAAATTTTTTTCATAATTTTTTATTCAGGCACTGACAAGAATATTTTATTTATTTATTTACTTTGAAGAATGACGGCTAGACGGCGTATTGTCTATTGACAAAAATATTTGTATGATTTATTTTTATTTTTTAAGGCTCATGCTCAAATTAAAGTATAATATTTTAAAACATTTAGCTCATAATTTGCAAAAAAGCTTTATTTCAGGCCCAATGTGCAGTGACAAGATAGGAACAAAGGCTGTGTGGATTTAAATAAATTAGTTGATACAGAATACAATCCCATCGCCATGTAGGCTTTTCCCGAGTAAAGATTACACTTACAAGATCCAGGTATTTGTAGCCAGGGTTATCAAACACGATGTTTTTACTGTATATTTATGATGCCGGTTCGATCGGGCAACACGTTCATTAAATCAAATCATGAAATTCGGCACCTATTTCAGCCGGTGTGATTTGATAGGCGTTTTTTGCTCCTTCCGGTCGGGGTTTTATACACCATGGTTAATGAAACCATTTCTAGGTTCGCTTCCGTGCTGAACCCTGAACCGAACGGGCCCGTGGGATGTCCGTTGGGACCGTTTCTAATTAATATACACCTCACTCGTACTCGCGGGCCAATCACTATGCAAATCGGTCGGCGTCGGTTGTGGTTGCAGAAGGGAAAACAACCCGCGACCTATCGCGCATTCCACTGTTCCAGAAACGGGTGTCCGGTGTTGTGCCCTTTAGCTCCACTGGACTGGCCGATTGTGGTGGAGCAAACTAAAGAGTCGAGGTCCTTCTATTCCCTCCACCGAAAAAAAAAACATAAATATAGGGAAGGAAGGGCTCGAAAGGACGGGAACAGAAATGGACTGTGTTGCGATATGTTAATCACATGTATCCCGGTGGCAGCTGTTACTACAGTTGTTTGGGTTGACCGCCGTGAGCGTGTCCGGTGGCGGTGCGTGTGTGGTACATTTCAAGTGACGCAGATTAACAAGCTGCGAATGCGTTGCTTTCACGCGATCTGATCGTTGAATCAATGCCAATAGTCCCCCTTCGAGGAGGCCACTAATTAGTGAGAAATCATATTTTCCACGAAATTAGATTCATTCCGGAGGCGCCGATGGGGAGAACGTATGTCCGCAGAAGTGAACACAGGAAGCGAATAAATGCAAGGACATCAAATTGGCTATCACCGTACAGGAAAGACATTACATTTTTCTCATTGCTGTATGAAAAAAAAAAACAGCAGTTCATCAAATCAAAATCATGTATCATGTAGAATGGGAGAACGTTGAATTCTAGATGGAAAAAACAGAAAGAAATGTCGCATTAAGGACACGTGCCGAGGAGGCTTGCGATAATTAGAGGCGGAAAAATGACTCGTTCAACCATTTTTCGGATGTGTCGTTATTCTGATACGGTACGTGACGTGGTACGATTAGTACGCAGAGCACGGTTTTCGAGTCTACAGCCATCGTGCCAGCACTTGCGAAAGGTATTGAATTTTGAGCTTTTTGTCGTGGTGGAAAATGAAAGAACGTCGGCTGAAGACAACGATCTTCGTAACGACGATACGTAAAGAATATGTGTGTGGATGTGTTGTTATTTGACATCGTTTGCGATTCTTGGTGATTATTTTGCCGAGGGAAAATCAGTATGATGGAGAGACACATGGCACGTTTAAAGAATGTTTAATAATGCGACAGTATCTAGAGGCGACATAAAACTCGCTACTACAAACGTGTGTGAAGCGTTTGAAGCTTCCGAAAGCGCCTCCGAAGGAATATTACCATGGTGACCAGCGTATAATGGCGTTGAGGATTTCAATCAAACATTAAAGCTTGCTTGCTGGTTTACAAAAATTTGGAACATTATACTACGTCAAGAGCAACAACTAGACGAGGGAACAAAATGTCTTCCAAAAAAAAAAAATTGGAGCCTCGATTAGGAGCCTAAAAAGGCATGCATAGTGGTGCGAATCGCATCACGGCCGACCTGAATGTGACCGTGTAGGGTGTACCCTTGAATAGAACTTAGTTACGCCATCTTCGGTTCGGCTGACTGTCAACGAACCGTGAATGGCCGTTCGAACGGTCCCGATCGGCCCATACCGACCCATTAGACGGCAATTTCTCTTATGAGCCCATCTTTTATTCCCCAGCCGCAAGTGTTCCAGAATGGGTGCGGCTGTCTATGTGTGTGTGTGTGAGTGTAAATGTGAGCAAAAATGAAAGGACTTGGTCCACACATTTCCCGGACCCTGGTTTCGTTGCCATCTTCCCCAAAGCAAACGAGGACATCGTCTGGGAACAACATCCATAAAGTTCTCACAAAAGGATCGTCCATCGGTACCGGGTTCTACCGGGGGAGTGTGTGTGCGTCTTTTTTATTCATGTTCTATTGTTCTTTTATAGCATCATGCATGGTGTAAGTAGAAACGATACACCGGAACCGATGGTTATGACGAAATATTGATATTGAAAATGTTTTCGTCTCCCATCCCCTGTGCGATCTCGGTACAAAGTATGGATTGTTTCCTCGTTCGATTGAGATTGATATTCGGGTTTGGGTGGTTTGGGTGGAGGCACA
>KZ062533.1:66417-97527 GCA_002091835.1 Anopheles maculatus | reverse complement strand
CCGCTTGTCTTTGGGTGGGCCTGAGTAGCCTTCAATATTTACCTTTTGCTCATAGTTCCGATCGATTTCGAACTGCTTCTTGCCCGGATGGTTCACGTTATGCCATCTTGTACAAGCATCTGTTGTAGCACTCACCCATGTGTAGACATTTTTTGTCGAACGTGCGCCCAGGTAAGTCGCAGTTGACGAGATGTCGGAATGATAAGGGTGTATGCCTTACCGAAGAAACCATACTATCGATCTGATTTCTCGTCCGACTGATGGCCGTCCGACGAAAGGTGGAGTGTGTGAGTGTGTCGGAAAGCATCGCAAAAGGTCACGAGTAAGATCCGGACCGGAAATGTTGGTACTATTTTTGGCAAACGAGGTAAATACACCCGAACGTGGGCAATGGATTCTGTTTTCTTTTTTTGATTAGATGAGGAAAATGTGGAGTTCTTGCTGACGAAGTGATGACGATCGAGGAGGCAACGCTCATTAGGAGTAATATGAATTTCCACTCAACCATTCCCATATTGGGAGCGTCGTCAAGTTGACGGTGGTGGTAGAAAACTTCATCATCGTTTCGCTCGGTTGCATAGCAACTCGGTATTATAATCTTTTCCGCTGTGGGAAAAGGCCATTGGAACGGTGCCAAAGGAGTAGTGGGAAAATATAATTCATGCGTCAAATAGGTCACTACACTTCCTTACCGATGAATTCCGATTCGCGCTCGCACGGTAACTTACGAAGTTGGCGTGAGACATCCGGATTAGGCAAGGATCGTCAGCACCGCGTGAAGGTTAAGTACTTTGACTTTTGCTTCCTTATTTGCTGCTGCCTGTTTAAATATTGTGTCGCAACGGGTGTGTGAAGGTGCTATCCACTGTGTATAGTAGACAGACGCAACCAATCATCCCTAGCGGAGTAGGATCATCCTCACCTGAGCTCCAGAGTGAGTGTGCCGTCGGTTTTTTGGGGCGTTGAAATCGATTTATTTAGATTCCTTATAAAATATGAAAACATTTTCCAAATTTCCCTTCTCATGCTACCGGGAATCGTGGGGCCATTCTCGGCGTGAACCTGTACAGAGCGCGCACTAGGCAAAACACGGGAAGCCATATACCCGGCAACAGATTGAGCCAGTGACTAGAAGCTTGGTTTTTTGGCAGGTGGTACATTGTTGGCAGTGTTTAAGAGGATTTTTGCCTTTGCGTGATTCACGGTACCACGGTGGTTGGTTTCGGTGATGGTGAAGCAACTAACTGTGAGGGGGCTGAGGAGCTGGGTTCCCTCACCTGTACAGGGAATTTCACTAGTCGTCTTACGCGCTTGGTGCCACGTGTGCGTGTGAGTGGGACTGTTTGGCAACCTAACTCAAAATGTACACCGGAACGAGTGAAAATTGTGATTATTATGATGGTGTTAGGGGAGAGACACACACACACACACGCACACATCCCGGTAGAAGCCATGAAGCATGTAGGAAAAACATCTGACACATGCGGGTGTGAACAAGATCGATTTCGTCTCTCCAAGGGCCCACAGGTTTCTTTTCGCGCTTTCGGTTTGCATTGTGGAAAGTGAAAAAGGGAAAGCCTATCGCAGAAGGAAAGGCAGCAGGGCATGAGAAAACTTTCATCAATCATCAGCAAAACCCACACAACTGTTACCGAGGTGGATGCAGGTGTATATGGGACGGGGAAACATTTCATCCCTTTTTGGAGTGTTCGTAGGGGTTTTAGGATCGTAGTATTAAAAATATCATTTTTTCATGTTTACTGTTTAGGTTCTTGTTTTTGCATGAAAGGGTGTTGCTTTGCGGTGTTAGTGATGCAGCAGGTTAGAGCTATTATGGTTCGTGACTATTAGAACTGATATATGTTTAGTTTCCTTGATAGGTTTACATTCCACTTCGGTTCAATTTAGTCGAATCAATATCGGAAGATCAAATGTATAACATACATATTAAAACCTCAATAAGTTTTGGTGTTCAAATGTCCTTGTCCTGCGGATTTTGGACGGTGGACCATTGCAATCATATAATGGAATTTTGAATATACCGTGACAAAAGGAAGAAATTTTGCAATTTGCCAGTTAAACAGGATTAGGATCAATCGAGCTGCTTCCTTAACAGGATCTATGATTATAATTATTATGATTATTATTTAAGAACCTTCAGAATCGGCTATTAAATTTTGACTCATACATCACTCTACCTGTCCTAATAGTCCACCTAAGAAAAAAATTCTTGAACACAGCGTTTCCAATATTGAAATCTTGAAGGTCACTAAATGGACAATGGTGGGTATTCAAAATGAGACACTTGTGCGACGCTTTTATCAATATCCTAAAATTATAATACGACATGAAAACTGTGCAGTGGGCTCTTCTATTTCCCTATTTCTCTTCTTCTTCTTCTTTCTTGGCCTAACGACCTCTTAGGTCATGCCTGCCATTTCTGGCTTACTAGACTTATTGTTACCGCATAGTTGGATAGTCAGTCCTCACTATGGGGGAATGGCCCAGATGAGACTTGAACCCCGGTCCTGCCGTGTGAAGACCGGCGCCGCTGTCGCATCTACCACCGGGCCGCCCCTACTCACGAATATCTAAAAGAAGAATAAAAATTCCCTGTTAATTGAAAAAAAAATTGAGAACAAAAGAAAAAGAGTTTTTATCCCAGAAAAGTAAGCAGGCGTACCCAAAAATTTGTTCTCTTTCCAAACAACTTGGAGTTTGCGTACATCCCAGAATTATGTAGCATAGCCGGGCGTCCCTCTAACCGGGACGAATTAGCTGGTAAAACAACTAAAACTTTAAAAATATCGTGTGCAATTCCAACCCAGTCATTGTCGAATCATTTCCGAGCTTCAATCGATATTTACTCGAGCGCCCCAAATCTGCCAACAATAAGATCCAGTTAAAAACTAGTTAAATGTGGTTTCGAATAGCAATATAACCCAATTTTCAACGCTTTGTAGAACCAACGGAAATACGAGGCACTAAGATAGAGGAAGTATTGATGTGTCTGGTTGAGTTTTACTGAGTTTCACGCTCGTCTAGAACAAGGATTAGTGTTGGTATTCTAATGTGCTTCTAATGACACACCATCTTATTATTTTTACGCACCTTCTGCCGGATTTTCTATGAGAGATTTTATGACCTTATGTGAAAAGCGTCATAAGCAAAATTTGCTTCAAATATATTCATAATTATAATAACCACCAATGGTCTTGAATCAATAACCAAAATGATGGGATGAAACACCTTCCCTAGAAAAAAGATGTAACATGATTATGTATGTCTCGAACGTAACGTATGGTACGTATTTTTGCTCAACACACTGCGAAGAATGATTGAACCGCTGCTACCAGCCGCGCTCCGTACGCTCCCGTACGTAATTCGGCAAGTGGTCACGTAGAAGTGGTCCTTGAGCATGATCTAGCCACATTCACCCTCGTACCAAAAACCGAACCAAACACACACACTCCGCACCCGTGGCATTGCTGCTAGACACATGTATTTGTTTTCACTTGACATCGGCATGAAATTTCGTTATTAATGAAGGGTCAGCAGGTTTGGGGCACCGAGATTAAAGGGTTTCCCCGTACGCCCGACCGGGTCACGTTTGTGTGCGGGTACGTTGCTTGCTGTGCTCCATTCCGGGAGTGCGTGTCGATCAACCCAAACAAACAGGTAGAATACGGATGGAGAGTGATTTTTTTGTGCGCGTGTGGGGGTGTGTGTGTGTGTTCTTTGCCGCAAACATGGCACCCGTGCACCCGTCAACAATCGGAACGTGAGTCAACATGGCGTGGAAATCGATTTCTCAATCACGATTTGCTTCCCGTCGGTTGTGTGGGCCGCCATTGTTTGTCAGTTGGAGAGGGTGGCTAACCGTGCCGCTGTCAGTACCATTCACAGAAAGAACGTCCATCTTTGACAGCTGCCATAACTTGAAATCGCCGCGGTACGGCATCAGTCTTCAGTTTCGGAGGATAAATCACAAAATGATAGCCCGAAAAAAAAAAACAATTGCAACCGCATGTTGCATTCTGGATTATGCATACGGGATTAAGCATAGCCACCAAAGCACACGCTTTAACTAAACTCCAAGACTTTAAACGCATGAATTTGCTGTACATAAATCGTTTAAGTAAATCGCTTCATCTTGCGTGCGTGTGTGTAGTGCCGTATAAATATCGTTTGTTTATGATGCACAAAGAATCTCTCGTTCCATGCGTATTCTTTTCCTTCGGGTGAGTTTTGTAAAATTTATGGAGGAATTTGAATGGGCTGGCGGTTTTTTGTTTTCTTCTTTAAGTTGGAGAACATTCTACACGCGTACCCATTTTCATGTGCGTTGCCTCCGAGCGGAACCGGAAGCGATGGAAAGATAACATACGGTGGCGTTAGGGCGGCAGGTTTGCATTCGCTTTACAAAAAGAAACAATAAATCGTTCGTTGTTATGGTTTAATTAAATTTTTCTCTGTCAGTTTGTGTACTCGGAGCGATTGTTTTTTTTCTGCTACGCTTTGAGACACACAGTAAGGGAAATGTAATATTCTGTGCACAGAAAGCGGAAGCTTTCCGGTGCCTGTCCGTAGCGTAGGGCGAGCATCGTCATGCGTTCCTTGGTTCCCGGCACACATTCGGGAAGACAGTTTCGATCGTGGCATTGAATCAGAATGAAGGTAGCCCATCTTGGTCCGGGTCGAAAGCATAAATACGCCCGGAATATCGGGGACGGTGCGTCCGGGAAAACAATCGTGCCCTAGGGGGAGCGCCTGTGAGTGGAGCGCTTTTGACAGATTTCGTTTTGTCGTTGGCGTCTTCGCCAAACGCCACGTTTGGCGTTTTGGTTTGCCTGTTTGACCGTGCGGCAAGCATTCCAAAATGCGAATAACTGTGGCGATGGCGCTCTCGTTGCTGCACGGATGAATGTGGGATGAATTTTTAAGCTGGCATTGTGGATTCTTGGGGCGCATTAGATTTGCTGGACGGTCCCGGTCCCGCAAGAATGTTGGCATGCAGACCGAATTCTGATAGTACCTGCGGTACAAAAATCTTGCTCCCACTTTTCCAGCCCCAGGACTGGCCAAGATTCCGGGCTTTTTCTCGCGCAGTTGTTGGAAGCAGCGGAATTGCAGAATCGCATAAATTCGGCTGTCGTGGCTTGTTTGGTGGGAAGACAAAGCAACACAAAAAGATGAAACAATTGCACAGCGCGCACAGCACAGCAGTTCGGTTGATGTTGAATGGTTTTATTTCTTCGACTTAACCCCAGAACCGAGCGTCAGGGATAAAAGTCAATCTTCGTTACCGGCGAAGCGGGGTGGCCCTTTTGCTGCGTCATGTTTAAGTGAAAAAGGTCATGTCTGTATGATGTGCTCGGATATATAAATATCGTGTTCGTTCGTTTATGGAGTTACGGTACACCGTAAAGGCATCAAACATACAGTTCGTGGAATCAACCCGGTAGAACCGGAACGTAGAACGAATGGGGCGCGACCGTGGGCCGTGGTACGGAAAAGTTTATTGGAAATTTAGCAGCATGAATGACAAACATACGAATGCGTAGCAAGGCATTCACTGCTGTCTCAGCAGCCGCTGTAGTTGAAGGCAGCGCCCGGTGGTGATTCTACTTTGGGTGGTTAAGAGCTGCAACATACAAATAGGCAAGTCTTCTCGGAAAACCGATCAAATCGGAAACGTCTGCTTGCGGAACGGAACACAGATGCAGAAACTGTTTCCATAGAAGTACCGAAAGGTTTAGGGATGCCGGTTGCTCCATTGAGATTAGATTTAGGACAACGAAGGATAAAAAAAAGCAGAGATAAATTATTCAACCACAAACTCCCGTTTTATGGCCATATTAACAGGGTTTTCAGGTGATTTCAGAAGAAAAACAACTGTTAGAAACAACGGCAAATGTAATCATTTATTTATTTTTGAAAGATTTCACATTTAATATAACGTTTATCTGATTATATCACAATAGAAGCACACAATTTCATAGTATATCTGCTGAATATACTAGTATAAACGCTTCATAACGCTGCTATGACTGTTTTGCTCTGTTTCACTGTGTTTGTGGGTTTGACCGAAACATAGATTGTGGGAAATATTATGTTCTGTTTGAAAACATCACAATTTGAAAAAACATTTGTTTTGTCTGAAAACCTGCAAAAAGTGTCAAATTTGATGTTTTGTTGGAGCTTGTTTTGCTGTGGCTTTGTGTGGCCTCAAAATGTTTACTAAATAATATGTTTACGATAGTGAAATTATGAAACATCAATGTGACAGCAAAAATAATGCATTTTCCTGGTTGCCATCCAAACATTATAATGTTTTTTAGAAAATAATGTATTTTTCACTGCATCATTGAAAATTTTTGTATCTTTGTTGGCGCCAGTATTGTATTCAAACTAGTTTTGTTGTCAGTTTAGCTCTGTTTTGTTGCAATCGCGAGTATGCCTGAACCGAAGGAAACTGTCAAAAACGCGTTTTGAGGCGTTACCTTTAGATGTTTTGTTTTGATTTGTTTCTCTGTATCTGACAGCGACCTCAGAAGTATAGCAAAAATAGCGCAATGATTATGTTTTAGAAAACCTTTTGATTTACTTTTATGTTTTATAAAAAATACAGCTTTGATTAAGCATTGATGCTCTTGCTACATTGTAAAATACACCCGAATGACCTAAAGCAACCTTAAAAACCAGATAATTGGTAGTTTAGACAGTTCTTGGTTGTTTTTTGAAGCCAGTGCTAAAAGCACAGAATGTATCTTAAAATTTCCAGATTTTTTTGCTAAAGTCGTAATAGACTCCAAATATTGCAAAAATTATCTGGAAACCCCTGTATTTCGGAATTTTTATCACACGCTGTATGATGATGTATCACCCATACAAAGGGTGATGGAGATAAAAAATGCTTTTACGATCATTGCGATCGCTTCCAATTGGGCGAATTGTATATGCATTTTTAATAGGACGAACCCCTTTGCAAGGAGTCATAAATCTGCGAATTGTGATGAGCTAGCAAATCTTGCGCTCTTTTTAAATTACCCCGTTACGCGGTTTGCCTAATGGACGGATGAATATTCATCACATCAAAAGGCACAATGCTATCAGTGGAAACTATCAACCAACGCACAGGCTCAGCGTTTTTCTCTCTTTCTCTCTCCCTCTGCTCATTCGGCTTTATTCGCACGGTGATAATTGTTTTTACCTGCAAGCCCTATTTAGTATGCAGTTTCCTGAGAGGGGTGAGAGTCCTTTTTATCCTCTCTCTATCTCTCTCTGCTGTCCCAATTTACTTAATGCAAAAGTCACCACACTTGTGCGAAGCAATCGTGAATCCGCAGACCGGTCCTTAATTTGCTATCCATTTTGTTTCCTGCGTTGGATGAGGGTTTTTCATTTAGGGCGTTACGTTTGCGCTGCTATTTGCACACTCAATAAGAGGTTGCTTCGTGTTCTGGGGGGCGTTTTTTTTTTCGTCTGTGCGAATGTGTATTTTTGTTCATTTCAACTGGTTTTGCCATTAGCAGATGGTACAACATCTTTGCTTCAGAAAAGGAAACGAACAGGAAGCGTTGGGAATCTCCAAACCTGAAGAGATAGCGATGAGTACGGACCCAGAACCGCAACCGTTCGTTACGCCACGCGGTAAAAGGTTTCACGTTGCGCTCCGGTGCCATGTATTTTCGCTTGTCATAATGGATTTAATTACGGCCCGCTTGAGACCTTCATCAGACACGCGGGCCTCTGAAGCGCTGATTTCTTCCGACGTGCATCCGCAATCCCGGGAGCACATACAGCAGTAGTAGTAGCAGTGGCAGCAACAGCAACAAAAAAATGGCAGCAAAAACGGATCCAGCTGTGTGATGGGGCCCAGCCCGTTTTGCTGAGACCGGTGTCGACTTTAAGCTAGAATCTCGTTAAAATCGGAATCTTGACTTGACGCTGTCGGCCGACGGTAAGACTCCTCCACGTGTCGTATTTAGTTGTATTTCATTTCAACCTTTTTTTTATAGCTGTGTGGCCATTTTTTGCTGCTGCGTAACAGGTTGGCTGCCGTCCTTAAAAAAAGCAGGAGAGCAAGAAAAAAGGGCGATTTCCCACAAAATAAACGTGTTGTTAATGGTGGCCGTTGAGAGGACCGGAACATTGGGTGTTTGTTTTTTAGTTCCCCTTTTCAGTTCATTTGCAGAAGCTTTATGTATCGGTGTGGAAACATGGCCATCCAAATGAGACGCGTTTCAGTGTGTTTTTACAATGTTTTACAGACTCTGCTCGTCTCTGCTCGTTGACCAATTGGGGAAACTTTTTCCCAAACTGTGGTCGGTTTTGTTTTTTTTTTGTTTCCCTGGCGAAGCAAAACTGTACTCCATTACGATCAACCTGATAGAGGGTGCAATTGATGCTGAACATGAGCAAATGTATCACAACAGGCAAAACGAATAGAAAGTATTAATGATGCTGTGCGGCAAACAAAAAATGGCAAAAATCGTGGAAAAGCCATTAGAAGGAAAAAAAAGGTTAAGAAAATCACATCACGATGCTGCAAAAAAGGCCCGCTTTTTACTGCTAAATGTTTGCTAAGGAACCTCGGGAGTGTTACCGTGGCATGGTGTATTGATTATATTTGTCAACGCACCGTCCCACCGTGGAGGGAAGGTGTGCAAAATAAAAGCGAACCAGAAGTACGAAATAACGAAAACGAACGTTTCGGTCCTGTGATAACATATAGCCCAAGGACTACAGTTGCCCGTACCGAAACGAAATTTAAGTTGCCTCGTTTGTACGAACGGGAATTAGAAATGAGTATGCCCATATAAAAGGACAAACAAGAAGAGGTTTAATGAAAAAAAAAAGGAAAAGGTAAAACTCGCCCGAGCAAGGCAACAGGCAACTTGCTTTACTTCAATTTCTATTCGAACTGCTCCACAAGTTCCCCTTTTTCTCCTTTGGCCCTGGCTGGACTTTTGCTGTAAGTTCGGGTTTTGTTAGGTTCCTTTTGGCGGCTCGACGTGGAAAATATATTCCCAAGGTCTCCCAAGACACTAGGTGAAGCGATCCGCAACCATTGAAACAGACAGGAATGGGAATAATTTTGTGGTGGAAAGTGGCTGGTTTCATAGATTTTGTGCGCATAATTTGGACCGTAACCGGCTGTCCGCCGACCGAGTCGGAATGCGTAGCCGGTGAGGACGAACCATAATTAATTATAAATAGACATTTTTCACTTCGCTTGCCGTGTTCGGTGTGGCGTTGAAAAGTGGTTGACGGATGAAAGAAGGGACAGTAAAGCATGATGATTCCTTTAGTCACTTTGGTTTTGTCTGCGCGTGCTGTCGTCCTTTTGTCGGTCGATTGGGGTTTTTTTTTTCTTCTGATGGTCTTTTTCGGTAGAGTGGGGACGGCAATAATTAGCAAGTAAAAGCTTTTGACAAGCAATAATTATACTGCTATTGGTATAAAAATTAACCTTGTTCGAAATCGAAGCTATTGATTTATTATAGTAGGCAAGGTTGGCATAAATTGTGAGTATTTTAATTTTTTTTATACTTTGTCATGTTTTTAGAGCTTGTTTTCTTTTTCTATATGACTTAAAAACTAGTAATGTAAATGTAAAAAATTTGGAAAATTAAGAAAATGTTACGATGAGATTAATTTCTACTCTGCTGAAGTTCTGCTAGTCCAGATCGTCTTGTGTATGTTTAGGATGTGGTTTATATCAGATTTCCAAAATAGGATATCGTTTGTTCTGGAGTGTTGAAGCAGTCGTTCAAGACATCAAAAGAAAAAAACATCAAACTGGAATTATTTCAAGAGTGTAATTAAACAAGCGTTCATCGTTATCAATTAAAAAGAAAGTGATATCGAGAAATACATGTTATAACACTTGTTTCATTGAATGTTTTAGATATTGGCATCAAAAGATAATATAATTGACAATTCAAGTAAAACATTTGGTATACCAGAATTGTCGAATTTCGGACGTTTTCCGAGTGATTCGACTCTCGGGAGGCAAAATTTTAACACCAATGTATGTTTGTAAAAATGGAGTTCGAATTTATTGCCGCTTTTGCCTATACGCGAGATTTTCTCTACTGGCCGCTTCGGGCCCCCTTCGCCCCTATTTATAATGTTTACATCGAGTAGCGCCTATTTCTCGCCGTGAGTAGATTATTAAGAATGGGACAGAACTTGTGCAGGCAATACCTGGTAAAGGCATTTGTATTCTTAATATTTGATATATTTGATTTAGTGTTTTGCTAATGTAGCAAGCTCTTTGCGGTCCTGCCCTGCTTTAACAATCCTGCAGTATCACTCACAATCTAGCGCTATCCAATATCCCAGTAGACTATGTCGTTCGGTGCCATTCTCATGACATGACCAGCCCACCAAAGCTCGTAACGCTAGTCGAGCATCTTACTCTCGGTTATGTTTATGAGAGTTTCGTCAGTTCTGAAAAGAGTCCATGTCTCAGAGATCGTTGTGAGGGCTAGGATTTTAAAGATTATATACAGCCATGGTTTTGTCCGCCGCGTCAGGTATTTTGAGTCGAGAAGTTTCCTTAGGCTGTCGTCTGTTAGGGTTAGGAGCTTAGCAATCCTTCGCGTATCTCAAGGTCTATGTTGTTATCGGGTTTTTATTTATCGGACTTTTGGAAATAGATAGGCAGAGGTTTGGAAGACTTCAAAGACTGATCACTTATCTGCACATCACGCCAACGTACATATGTGTTTATAATAGGACCATCGTCATTTTCCAACCAGAAGTTTAAAGCAGGCTTGGCAAACGTTTTGTACGTAGAAGAGCCTCAAACCAATTATGTCTATGCAATATGTCAATGCAACAATAGACCCTGGTTAATTAAACGTATACTCAGAATATGGCAGTCCTGGTAGCATGTATTAGAAAAGCGTGTATTTTTGAAAAAGTTGGAAAGTTACAAAAGAAAAAGTTTAATAGTTAAAATTGTAAGTCGATTAATCGCTAAATAAGCCTTCCATGAAGTATGAATTGATGTTCTTCGTTTAGCTTGAAACTGTGCTTGAAGTAATTAACTATTCACCTGACCAGAGCAAAACACTGTTCACGATAATAGCAATTCAAAACCGTTTTATGTTTGGAGTACAGGAAAAGAGAAGAAAAAAAAAACAAACAAACACAATATAACTAATTTACCTTGTTGAAAGACTTTCAAGCGGCACTTGACCGGTACGAGCCGCTGCCTAGGAACGCTAGTGTAAGCTTGAAAAGTACATTAAAATGTGCGTCCGTATGCCCTGGAGAGCGCCGTCATTAAAGGGACGGACTACGGCCCTCCTTTGGGACGCTCAAGTGGGGATGTCCGCGCGCCGGCAGATGAGCGTAACGAAGAACAATTCATCGTGCAATTCACAAGGACGTGCAGGCGCACAGGAAAGAAGCAAGGCCGCGGACCTGATGAAGCTATTCTCGGGACGAGCTTTTGACTTCTGAGAAGACGGGATCTCGCACATAAGACAAGAAACACTCAACCGTCGATACGTCGGAATCTCGGTCCCCGGGCCGAGAAGGGCACAACCCGTGGAAGGTTACAACGGGGGAGCATCTTTTCAAATTCCAAACCGCCCCAAAGATTGTCCGGAGGAGGGATGCTGGATGAAAATTCTCCCCGTGGGCAGGCGCGGCAACTGGAAGAGTGAATTTTCTGTTCGTTATGGAATTTTCATTGATTTAGTGAGTCGTACGGACGGACGTAAATGGACTTACGCGTTGGAAGTGGAAAACGCAAATGGAAGGTGCAAAAAATGCTGACTTTTCTTGTGTTCGGCTCGGCCTACGCGTTGAGGCTGGGCACCACGGTCTCGGGACAATCGGTCGGTCGAAGCGAAAAAGGGTCCGCCTCTCCTCTCGACGGGATCGGGATGGGAGTGATTGGCTTAGAAATGAAAAGAAACATAATTTCATCGGCAGGCTCGTCGTACCGTGGGCGCGCGCTTTCGGTAGCTCTCGTCGTTTGTGAGTGGGTTGGCAAAATAGTTTTATATTCATGACCGACCAAACCGAACTGGCAGACGTTCGACAGAAGCCGTGGCACGGTCTGAGGTGGCGCAGCGTTGGGTGTGTGTTGGGTGTGTCGGTCCCCTTCAAGTCAAAAGTGGTTTCTGTCCAAGGATGCGAGTATGTGCGAGAGTGCATGTAGAGATACCGGAGGTCGTGGCAGCATAAGAGCAGCCGAAGAGAGAGAGAAAAAAAAACTCGAAGAAAATCGAGGAAGAATATGGAAAAACGAATCCCTTTTCTTATATCTTATGCATGTTTGCGTACCTTCACGGGTGTGTTAATGCAAAGAAGCAGTATGGAAGGTACGTACCGTACGGGAAGCTGTGAGTATGCATGTATGCGTGTATGCGTGTGTGTGTACTGGGGATGTATTTTGTTGGAGCTCCGTTTGGGAGCTGTTAAGACCGATGATGAGGTCGATTACGATGCAAAACAGACCCGTACAGGAGCAAGGATCTAGGCGTCTTTAGGAAGTTTTAAAGGTTCGCTTTCCGGTTCACCGCAGCTAACAGGCTCGAATAATGCGTGTTTATATATGCGGCAAGTCTTGAGAAAAATCTAAAGGAGTAAACGAAGAAAAAAATAGAAAGAACAGGACACCATTGTACCTAACACCATTAGCGATAAGTTGCGGCTGTACGGAAGGCACGAAATAAAAGGCAATGACTTTCGGTCACATCAGCGCAGATATGGTACCCGCGCTCCCAGTGTCCCAATTTGCCCTTTATTATGGCCGGAAAATGGTGGAACTACTCCGCGCATGCGATGCTAATGGGAAATTTTCCGTTAAGTGAACGATAAGGTTGCAAAAGGTAGGATGCTCAAATCAAAGGCAAAGGTACGGAATTGAAGCGAGTAGAAACAAACAAAAAACTCACACAAACACCCGTACAACCCGGAACCCGGGAAGAGGCTCTAGTATGCAAGCGAACGTAAGGAAGCTGCAAGGATTCCGGGAGCAAGATTTCACTAAAAAAAAAAAATGAAAATGATCCGTCAGCAAGATAAGCTGGCGCGCGCAATGATCAAATGCAAAAACCCCGTGCTCGTGTCTGCAACTCCATCCCGATCTGTTCGCCTTTCTGATGCGAAGATTGGAACTGGGAAGTGGATGGAACTAACAAGGACTTCGAGTGGGAAAATGATATCGGCCAAAGGGACATGGAAGGCTGATGGCCGTGGTAAGATAGTTAAAATGAACCTCATACATCAACATTCCGGCATACCGAAGGAACGCACGGTTGCACGGTAAAATAGAAATGATGCAAATGCAAATTTTCCTCGATGCTGCTGCACGGCTGGCTGGCTGGCTGCCTCGTTTCCTCGGCTCTCGTTTTGATTCCGGCCCAGCGACATATCATTGGCTTCCATATAGCTGAAGAAAATGTTCTATAGACCCAGCAAAAAAAAAAAAAACAACCAGAAACCATCTTTATCAAACGATGAAGCTTTCGATGTTGGCAGATAGTTTTGAAAACCCAGGTTCGGTTGCCAGGTTTCATCGGCACCTTTTGCAGATCACGTTTTTCCTTCTGCAGGAGATTGTGAGGATTTGTTTTTTTGCGCAGGTCTGCCAAGGCAAGACTTAAGGACTCGTTTTTGGATGTGTGTGTGTTTGTGTCGTGGGAGAAAAGCATCGTGAAACGGCTATCGAGCAAGCAATTGCTCATTTATGCGCTGAAGATTATAAATAAATTAAAAAGTTTAGTTTTCTGGAAAGTTGAACGTTGCAAGGATGGAAGGCGAACGGTGTAGCAGGGATTGGAGATGAGTTTGGTGGAACTAGAGGTTTAATTTGAATTTTCATATGTTACGGTAATTTTTCAAGTATGGTTTTCGAAGGAATTTTCGTTATTGGGTCATGCGAGTTATTGGGCAACTTCATATATTCTGCTTGAATCTTTATGAGTTGCTTTATCTTCGTTGTTAGTATTTGTGGTTTTGCTAGCATAAGAGATACAGGTAGTCCGGTGGTATAGGTAGTAGCGGTGCCGGTTTTCACAAGGCAGGAACAGGTATCGAATATCGTCCAGATCGTCTCCCCGTACGAAAGACTGACTATCCGGCTGCGGATAGTAAACAAGTCAAAGAGAGCTAGTAATGGCAGGACAAGACCTTGTGAGGTTGTTGATCAAAAAGGAGAAGAATAAGTGCCAAAGAAGAGGAAGTGGAAGAAGAAGAAGAAAAGAGATCAAAGCAAGAAAACAAGTAAAACCCTCTTAAGATTTTACATGGGAGTTGTCAAAACCCTGCTTTTGAGTAGTTGTTTAGAGTTGTTCAGTTATCTTTTAATCAAACAGTAGGGTCCATGGAGACTTAAGCTTAAAAAATCTGAAAGTTTTAGGAAATATACGGTCAGACAGTCAGATGTTGTAAAAGTAGTTCAAATTATTGCGAGGCGTTTGACAGCTGACATACCATTTTGACAGTTGGTTTACTAGGCGAGTCACGATGTCTCTGCCCATTTTTTTACTTAGCCGCTGCCTAGGAACGCTAGTGTAAGCTTGAAAAGTACATTAAAATGTGCGTCCGTATGCCCTGGAGAGCGCCGTCATTAAAGGGACGGACTACGGCCCTCCTTTGGGACGCTCAAGTGGGGATGTCCGCGCGCCGGCAGATGAGCGTAACGAAGAACAATTCATCGTGCAATTCACAAGGACGTGCAGGCGCACAGGAAAGAAGCAAGGCCGCGGACCTGATGAAGCTATTCTCGGGACGAGCTTTTGACTTCTGAGAAGACGGGATCTCGCACATAAGACAAGAAACACTCAACCGTCGATACGTCGGAATCTTGGACTCCGGGCCGAGAAAGGCACAACCCGTGGAAGGTTACAACGGGGGAGCATCTTTTCAAATTCCAAACCGCCCCAAAGATTGTCCGGAGGAGGGATGCTGGATGAAAATTCTGCCGGTGGGCAGGTGCGGCAACTGGAAGAGTGAATTTTCTGTTCGTTATGGAATTTTCACTTTGTGCGGTAGTCGTACGGACGGACGTAAATGGACTTACGCGTTGGAAGTGGAAAACGCAAATGGAAGGTGCAAAAAATGCTGACTTTTCTTGTGTTCGGCTCGGCCTACGCGTTGAGGCTGGGCACCACGGTCTCGGGACAATCGGTCGGTCGAAGCGAAAAAGGGTCTGCCTCTCCTCTCGACGGGATCGGGATGGGAGTGATTGGCTTAGAAATGAAAAGAAACATAATTTCATCGGCAGGCTCGTCGTACCGTGGGCGCGCGCTTTCGGTAGCTCTCGTCGTTTGTGAGTGGGTTGGCAAAATAGTTTTATATTCATGACCGACCAAACCGAACTGGCAGACGTTCGACAGAAGCCGTGGCACGGTCTGAGGTGGCGCAGCGTTGGGTGTGTCGGTACCCTTCAAAGCAAAAGTGCTTTCTGTCCAAGGATGCGAGTATGTGCGAGAGTGCATGTAGAGATACCGGAGGTCGTGGCAGCATAAGAGCAGCCGAAGAGAGAGAGAAAAAAAAAACTCGAAGAAAATCGAGGAAGAATATGGAAAAACGAATCCCTTTTCTTATATCTTATGCATGTTTGCGTACCTTCACGGGTGTGTTAATGCAAAGAAGCAGTATGGAAGGTACGTACCGTACGGGAAGCTGTGAGTATGCATGTATGCGTGTATGCGTGTGTGTGTACTGGGGATGTATTTTGTTGGAGCTCCGTTTGGGAGCTGTTAAGACCGATGATGAGGTCGATTACGATGCAAAACAGACCCGTACAGGAGCAAGGATCTAGGCGTCTTTAGGAAGTTTTAAAGGTTCGCTTTCCGGTTCACCGCAGCTAACAGGCTCGAATAATGCGTGTTTATATATGCGGCAAGTCTTGAGAAAAATCTAAAGGAGTAAACGAAGAAAAAAATAGAAAGAACAGGACACCATTGTACCTAACACCATTAGCGATAAGTTGCGGCTGTACGGAAGGCACGAAATAAAAGGCAATGACTTTCGGTCACATCAGCGCAGATATGGTACCCGCGCTCCCAGTGTCCCAATTTGCCCTTTATTATGGCCGGAAAATGGTGGAACTACTCCGCGCATGCGATGCTAATGGGAAATTTTCCGTTAAGTGAACGATAAGGTTGCAAAAGGTAGGATGCTCAAATCAAAGGCAAAGGTACGGAATTGAAGCGAGTAGAAACAAACAAAAAACTCACACAAACACCCGTACAACCCGGAACCCGGGAAGAGGCTCTAGTTTTTATACCGGTGAAATATCTATGCTAATCATCCAGATTGGGATCAGCATTTTAAGTACTAGTAAATAATATTATTAAATAGTTCTGTCCTTGATTTCGTTCAAAGACTATGCTTTTGTTGATTATTGGTTAAATAAAAATAGACAAACATGATGATGATTGAATTTTATGCCAAAATGGCTCACTGTGAAAAACGAAATTTAATTTTATTAAAAAAATATAAACACATACTTTCAGCACTATTTTAAGCAAGCAATGCAACTGCATCTAGACAGAGTATCATTAAGTTGATTGTGTAAAACATCATTGTCGCACTCGTTAAGCTCTGTTGAAACGTCATTCAGCAAGACTTTTAAATCTTAACACACACACAACAATTTAGTAGCCAGAAGGTAATAATCTCATCAGCATAGTCCAATCAGCAGTCAAACACTCCTGAATATATCCTTTTTTCGGAAACTATCTTCATAAATTTATTCTTTTGAATTATTCACATTCTACTGCCAGCAACGCGCTCGCTATATTTCATCGCATCGAACCATGAAGCACACGATACAACTTTCTGTTGGAATTCCCTACTGTTGTGGAAAGTTTGTGGAAGCGCTATACCCGAAGAGCAACCGGGGGAACCTGAACTGAAACCCGTTGGAAGCTGTAGCTTGTCCAACTTTTTCCCCAAAGCCCACGAAACACGATGCTGACCCAACTTCTGTGCGTTAGTCTCGGGGGCGAAAGTTAAACCCAAAACCGTACCGCCGGTCCTCCTATACCTAGGGGTAGTGTCCCGGCTTACGTTTATAGTAAGCCTTTTTTTTTTGTTGCTCATTCTGTTTGAATTATGGTTTAAAGTTTTTCCTTCCCCAGCACAGCATGGAGCCGAGTCCCGGCGTGGGTCCTCCCCAGAAGAAACGCGGCAATTAACATGCAAGCGCTGCGCAAAACTGACCGACCAAGAAGTTCTTTGTCGACTGGGAACTACACTCACTTCCTTTTACTATTCACCTTGCTCGCCTACCCAGAGATGTACACGTGATGGCCGCTAGCGCTAGTGCTGCGGCCCAGCGGGTGGGATGTTGCCTTTTTCCCGAGTAAAAGGTGATCTACAGGTTGCACGGTACAGACCAACGGCATCGCTCCGGGCTGACAGGATACACATTTTACCCGTTCGCTAACAAAGCTCTCTCGCCGAAGCGAAGGAAAGCAACAACGTGTTGCCTTATCCGGCAATTCTTTATGTTTCTCGAGTTTTTAAACTGCAACTGCGCGATGCATAACCATCCATTTGTTGGCAGAAGACACGATAGTGAATCGAGCCGCCCTTGTTCACCGCTGCACGTCACCGAACTGTCCAATCTATTCAGCCAGCGAAAACGATGCGCACTCTAATGCACAACCCTTGAAGACTATCGCGCGTAGCATATTGCTACGTAATGCCACAGCGAGCACTTTTCTACTACCCACGGCCAACGACGATCCAACCGGGGGGAAATGCAACGTGACACGCGCATCGTCGTTGGCTAGATTGTAGGTTATGTTGGTAAATTTGTGCTCACCGGTTCAACCTAGTGCTGACGGCAATGCAGACAATCCTTTCCTTTTGTGGAGTGCACGATGCACGGTTTGAGAAGGAAGGAAAGCCGAGCCAAGTACGCGGTGGGCAACATTATCCTGGTTGAGATCCACCAGCAGAATAATGCTGACACGTGAAGAAAGCATAACTACACCATCATTCCCGTGCCCCAGCCACCTTCAAGAATCCAAGGACCGCTCCAACCAACTACTTTACCGCGAGTAGCACTTGGCAGTAAATCCTACCATTGGTATTATGGCACCCGGTTTGTGGTCGTACCTTCCGAAGAATCAATCGTACCGCCGGTTCGGTACTCTTCACTGACGACGTTAATTGAAATATCGTTTTACCACCTTGCGAGAGTGTGGAGCGATTCTTCGCGCCCTGTCATCGCTACCGTGGTACCGGCGCAATGGGAAGTCATTAACTCGACACCACTCACTCGTCGCCCGAGCGGTCGATTTTGACAAGGAGCATTAAAATTTTTATGACACGTGCTAATTTTCTCACCAACGAACGGCCCCATTTCTTTTGCATAATCTACTTCGCCGAGCGATGCCTAACGATCGTTTCCGTGGCTACAAGACTACGGCCTGCTAGATGAAAACCGTTCAAAACTGTCAACCGAATAGAAAGTAGAATGCTAGCTAGTCAGTGAGCTGAAATTCTTTGCCCGGTGAGTGACATTTTCTCGAAAAAACCACATTTCCTACTGCCAGAAAATTCAGTTCGAAGAAGCAAAAGTGGCGGCACAGTCAGAGGCAGACAGAGGCGGACATTCCATTCCGGCTGTGAGATGTGTGTATGTGTGTGACGGCTACGGGAGGTTTACATACCGTACTTGCCAACCGTACACGCCAGATTCAAAGCACACTGTGTCCTTCGGCAAACGAACCCAATCTACCATGCCACGAAACACACGCACTTCGGCCGGATCAAATGCCTGGTGAGGTTTGGGAAAGCTGTGCAACATTCCAACAGAAAAAGCTCTCTCTGTCTCTCTCGCCCTGTTGCCCACGACCCAAAAGATCTCCATGCATTGCATCTTGGCGTGAGTGTTGCGTAATGAAGCGCATCAAATTTGACGCCTGACAGTACCTCTCGGTATGAGACTTTCTTGCACGCTACAGACAGTAAAAACATCAAATAGTGAAGTGTCTGCCATACTTGCTTCATCTTTTCGAATTTGTTTGTGGTGTTCGATCGTTTCGTCGCAAGCCGAAAGATATCAATGTATCGTGACACATAACCATTCAATTATGCTTTTGCCTAACGATGAGTATGCGCCGTGATTGAAACGGCATTAGCACGCATCAATTGAGCATGAACCGGTGGCAGGAAGCCGGAATTTGGCACCGATTCGCATTTTCATATAGAAATTCCTAAAAATTATACTTTGCGTATCGTCGTCATAACTGCTTGCCTACCGGAGAAATGTTTGCCTACATTCAACTCTTATGCTAACAAACATCACTAACTAAGGAAGACAATTTCTAATCTGCGTGAACCGGTTAGCCGGAAAAGCCTAAATTCATGGGTATGACTGTGATACTCTTCAAGAATTCCACCAAGAAGATCTTCAAGCGTTTAGGATGTGATCAACTAGATAATAGTTTGTTAGTTAGTATAAAATTTCAACACATATAGGGCCTATAGGGCCTCTTGAAAGAACTTTAAGCTCGATGAAAGTTAAACCATAAACAGCTAGTCAAGATTTAAACACTAACGAGTATCTAATGAGGTTGTACTTTTAAAGAAACTCATACTTCGGCTAACAAGAAAAAAACGAGACTGAACTAGAGCAAGTTTACAGCAACTACAATATATCACCACCAATTTGATCTGTTAATAATAGGCAGTGGTGCCTGAGTTACGCACGTTTCAACATTACTGCTATTTAGTTGACAGACACATATAACGTATAATTCACGAGAAATTTAAAGCAATGGATCAGGGGAACCAATACGGGAGTGGTCTACCTCCAAGGCGAATATCCTCCTAGTACAGAGAATTCTCGCCCGGAACAAACAGGCCGATCGCAAAGAGAAGCGCTGTAATCCACGGAAGTTCTCTAGGAACGAACGTTAAAGAAGTCTCGTGAACCTCGAGAACCCAGACACACCAAAGATCGAACAAATTACGGATGCATACTCAACTACTGAATGAACTAGCGAGCAGTAGAGCCTTTTAGCCAACGTCAACTCCAGATTCCGTAGCAGGCCTACAAGCTGATCGTGGAATCTCAACTTATCATCTAGGAGCACTTCAAGGAAATTCAGTTTATAAGCGTTGGTCATAGGGTCACTCTTTTTGGCTTCTCGACGCTTTCTCGAACTTCAGGCCAATTGTAGCGCAATAGAACTGGAATTTCCGTTGGATTGCAGATTGAATGTTAAATGTAGGCAGATGCATGGGGTCTCGTAGTAATCGATAGAAGCGTATCTTCATTTACATAAAAGAGTTGTGCCGTCCTATGGGCTTTTAGCAGTTTGAAGACCCCGAAGCTCGCTTATTTGACAGATCGACATCAATTTCAACAATTTCCTCTGACTTGCGTTCTTGAGGCTCACGGAGTTCACGGAGTTTAAAGACATAATTCTTGACGAAATATTGAAGCATCTCGTACGACAGAGTAGGTCGCTTGTTCATGGTCTCGTATTCGAGATAACTTCTATTAAGTGTCTTTTTATAAAGGGCCACTCTGCTTATCCTAGACTACTTGAACTCAACGTTTTGAAAAGTTTGAATGTTTTCATTTTAAATTGAAGTTACCATGAATAAAGATATCGCAACTTTGAAACGGCGCATGTTTTCCTTATATACTCAACATCGACAAAAATCTATGAAATTAGGATCGTTAACCTACTGCAACGATTGCTCTCAAGTATTTCGGTTCGGTAATGTCCTATAAGACCGCATCCCTCAAATGATCTCACAGTAATACAAAAGACACACAGCACACACTTGACAGTTGATGTCCGAAGACTACATTCGAAACATCTGACATTTGTAGGCTGTGTTGTGAATGATTCAGAAAATGGTATGCTATAATCGCTCACTTTCTTAGTGTGTTTTTGTTCTCAAATAAACCGCACTATGTTTTGTTCTACAAATGCACTAAAATTCAGTTTTTGAAGAACTGTCCTACAAACACACCAACATCTAATCTCTACTCCCTTTTGCTAGAATGGTATAAAATTATGGTTGATGGAAAATGTTCGCTTAAGTTGTTCGCAGATTTTCTCCTACTTTATGGTCAGCTGTCTTGCGGAGTCTTCGAAGGATTTGCACCATCATGATTAATGAGTTCCAACTGGCTTCTTTGCTGGCAGCTCGGACGGCAGCCATACCATAGCCTCGCCACCGTCCACTTTGACTGTGTTCGTAGCATATCGTGCCTATCCAATGCTGATGTACACAACGCTACGTTCAATCACGTAAAATTCGGTGCCCTGATTTATGTGTACTTTATCAAATGAAACTTGCGCACTGCTTACACGAAGCGATACTTTTCTACCCCATTGCCTCCCCATTTCTCACGCTGAACGCTATCTATTCGTTCAATATTTCGTCCTTCTTCGGGCCGTCCGGGAAGATGAAGGGCGTACAAAAAGATGAAGTTTTTAAAGAAATTTCCAAAGAAACGATAATGCCTTCCACTGTTTGCGAAGACGGGTTTCAAGATGTTCAATTCTCTACCGCAACAACTGGCTTTGACTGTCCTTCACGTTTGACAAATGGCCTATCTTTTGCACGATATACATTTGCCATCAGCTTCACCGTGGAAAAAGTGAAAAAAGCTGTATCACACAAATGATATGGCAAATTTTCACGCTACGGAAGTGCGAAAATGCGCTCAAGCAATTAAATAAATTGCGCCAGCAACCGGCAACGAGCACTTCTCAGGCCAGCTGATGTCGAGTGAAACATCTTCAAACTCACCAAAAAGATAGGTGGCAATCCCTTTTTCTGAAAAGTTCCAATGACGAAAAGCTACACGATACCTTCCTGCTTTTACTCGCCACTTTCAGGGGTTTTTTTCCAAACGTTCCCCATTTTGCAAGATTTGGGTCGAATTCGGGCTCCATTACATTACATCACTTTCATGGTAAAGTGATCAATGCACAAGCCGTAAGCCATCTTGAAGATATTTAATATCGTAAAAATTCCTGCACGCCCTTCAAAAACATGACTAAGCATCAGGTTACACATCTTACGGATCGACGAATAAAGTTTCATTCAGCCTTAAAGTGTCCATCGGAGGAAATAGTTTGAAATGCCTTGCTTTATTAAAAATCCGTCCCAGTTCCCGTACGGATGGCTCAACTGTTCCATTCAGGAATGTAAAGGAAAATCCAACATTCCCTTGTGTCACTCACAAACCCCGAACATGCATCAGCAAGCGGATCCCGTTCCCTATGACAACGGTTAGAACTAGTTTTACATATGTATGGCGCTTCCATCATCAACCCTTACTTCCGTATCATTCAATAGACGAATGAGCCCTTTTTCTCTTCCACTTTTCTTTGGTGGGATGGCAACTTTTCCTTGCTGTATCCTTACTGTCAAAGGAAACTGAACTTGGTGGTTGCAGTTGCATAGCTCGGTGCAACTACTTTTGATTTCACTTCCTTGAAGAAGGAGATTTCTTATTGCTCACGTACGACTCTATGTCAGCTAGGTTAAAATCATAAAAAATCTATGAAATTCGTCGTAGTGAAGTTTATGATAATCTAAGCCAGTTTGTTTATAAGTGTTTTGACGTCTCACGACTAAAATTCTACTTACTCTACATACAAAACTACATGTTTTCTAACAAAAACTATTCACGTTTGTTGCCTTGTCTCCTTTTACCGAACACTTCCGAACTTATTTGGGTGTTTGTTAAAAGCCGCTCCACACGAAGCGCAAATCCAAGCGCAACTACGATTTTGCGAACAAAATGCTGTCAAATTCGTATGGTATGACATTACTGCCAGCCTTCGCGTTTTAGTTTGCAATCTAGTTTGCGCTTCGTCTGGAGCGGGCTGCACAGATAACTGTCAAAAGTTCGTCGACTTGTCATGTTCGCTCGCACTGGTTTGCACCATTTGCAGCAACAAAACAGAGTTAGCTATCCGAAAGTAAAAAAATGGGCAGAGACATCGTGAAAGTGCTACTCGCGGTAAAGTAGTTGGTTGGAGCGGTCCTTGGATTCTTGAAGGTGGCTGGGGCACGGGAATGATGGTGTAGTTATGCTTTCTTCACGTGTCAGCATTATTCTGCTGGTGGATCTCAACCAGGATAATGTTGCCCACCGCGTACTTGGCTCGGCTTTCCTTCCTTCTCAAACCGTGCATCGTGCACTCCACAAAAGGAAAGGATTGTCTGCATTGCCGTCAGCACTAGGTTGAACCGGTGAGCACAAATTTACCAACATAACCTACAATCTAGCCAACGACGATGCGCGTGTCACGTTGCATTTCCCCCCGGTTGGATCGTCGTTGGCCGTGGGTAGTAGAAAAGTGCTCGCTGTGGCATTACGTAGCAATATGCTACGCGCGATAGTCTTCAAGGGTTGTGCATTAGAGTGCGCATCGTTTTCGCTGGCTGAATAGATTGGACAGTTCGGTGACGTGCAGCGGTGAACAAGGGCGGCTCGATTCACTATCGTGTCTTCTGCCAACAAATGGATGGTTATGCATCGCGCAGTTGCAGTTTAAAAACTCGAGAAACATAAAGAATTGCCGGATAAGGCAACACGTTGTTGCTTTCCTTCGCTTCGGCGAGAGAGCTTTGTTAGCGAACGGGTAAAATGTGTATCCTGTCAGCCCGGAGCGATGCCGTTGGTCTGTACCGTGCAACCTGTAGATCACCTTTTACTCGGGAAAAAGGCAACATCCCACCCGCTGGGCCGCAGCACTAGCGCTAGCGGCCATCACGTGTACATCTCTGGGTAGGCGAGCAAGGTGAATAGTAAAAGGAAGTGAGTGTAGTTCCCAGTCGACAAAGAACTTCTTGGTCGGTCAGTTTTGCGCAGCGCTTGCATGTTAATTGCCGCGTTTCTTCTGGGGAGGACCCACGCCGGGACTCGGCTCCATGCTGTGCTGGGGAAGGAAAAACTTTAAACCATAATTCAAACAGAATGAGCAACAAAAAAAAAAGGCTTACTATAAACGTAAGCCGGGACACTAGCCCTAGGTATAGGAGGACCGGCGGTACGGGTTTGGGTTTAACTTTCGCCCCCGAGACTAACGCACAGAAGTTGGGTCAGCATCGTGTTTCGTGGGCTTTGGGGAAAAAGTTGGACAAGCTACAGCTTCCAACGGGTTTCAGTTCAGGTTCCCCCGGTTGCTCTTCGGGTATAGCGCTTCCACAAACTTTCCACAACAGTAGGGAATTCCAACAGAAAGTTGTATCGTGTGCTTCATGGTTCGATGCGATGAAATATAGCGAGCGCGTTGCTGGCAGTAGAATGTGAATAATTCAAAAGAATAAATTTATGAAGATAGTTTCCGAAAAAAGGATATATTCAGGAGTGTTTGACTGCTGATTGGACTATGCTGATGAGATTATTACCTTCTGGCTACTAAATTGTTGTGTGTGTGTTAAGATTTAAAAGTCTTGCTGAATGACGTTTCAACAGAGCTTAACGAGTGCGACAATGATGTTTTACACAATCAACTTAATGGTACTCTGTCTAGATGCAGTTGCATTGTTTGCTTAAAATAGTGCTGAAAGTATGTGTTTATATTTTTTTAATAAAATTAAATTTCGTTTTTCACAGTGAGCCATTTTGGCATAAAATTCAATCATCATCATGTTTGTCTATTTTTATTTAACCAATAATCAACAAAAGCATAGTCTTTGAACGAAATCAAGGACAGAACTATTTAATAATATTATTTACTAGTACTTAAAATGCTGATCCCAATCTGGATGATTAGCATAGATATTTCACCGGTATAAAAATGATTGTTTACTATTCTTCAATAAATTTTGAAAACATTTCCCCTACGTTGAAGGCTGAATATTGAAGGTTAGAATGTTATGTACTACGCTTTCCTATTTTTTCATATGCTAAAGTACAAGAGCACAACACGAAAGCAACAATCCCTGACGACTTGAAATTTAAGTTTCTATTACGAAGAAATATCTATATCGAACTGTTGATTTCATTCGAACTGTTTCAAAAAGGCTTTTGTCTAGTTTTTGTTTAGTAAGGCGAAAATAAAAATAGAGCGCCAAAACCAAAATATAGAAACATTGGTGTTGGATTTGATTAAACAGACTAGCTAAGCAACAACTTATAAAAACTTTTAGTTTAGAATGATAAGTTGTGTTATAAACTAGATATTCACATATAAACTATCCGATGTAGAGCAGATGTTTGTGCTCGGCTAGGGAATATGGTTCGTTGTAAACAGCGTTTGTGTACTCTGGCACCAGATAAGTCAACATGTGAATTAAAACGATGCCGAGACGAACTCCACAACGAGATAAATAGGGCCGAATAACTCGCCTTCCGTCTCTTTGCGCGAAACCAGTGAGAATTAAACACTAAAATTGAAATGTTCTCCAACAAAAAACTACATTTTGCAATAGGACCCGAAAGCAAAGTCTTAGTGGTACCAGTTTTTAGCACATGAGTTCAGGTATACGCAGGACTGACTATAGAGATACAAGAAAATTAAGGAAAGAAGCGACCAACTTCTGCCAAAAAAATTGCCAGGCCAGATAGTTTCTAGAAGTACCTGATTAAATATATTCGTTAAATAAAAATTTAACAGTGCCACTCAAACTAACAGTTTGATAAATTGTTAAAAGAGCATCCCGGCTTTTATTAAAACTGACTACTACTGAACAGCAGGACTTTTGTTTAGCTTAATGGGAATCTTAACATGTCGATTAGACCTGGCAAAGCATATGGCAACATGAGTTGCTCCAATGGATTACTTGCCCTAAAGTTAACAAAAGTAACTTGAAACAGTGTACCTTAAGGACCTCTTAGCATACAACCTCCGGAGGCATACATTTCGGAGATTTGTTGCGAAGCTCGGTAAATAGGCCAATTTTCGCTAGACTCCTTCAGATTCTAAACAACTCATAGAAAATTGTTAAGCAAAATACTAAGTTTTTAGAAATACAAAGATACAGATGTTGTTGAAACCTTATTAAACCTTATTGACGTTTATTAGAAAGGCCATCTGGATTTTTTTTGGTTTTCAATACTATGTCTGTTCAAAACTCTTTGCGAAATAACCAAAATTAAAAAAAAAACCGAAGGAGTACTAAAAAGATTAAAGTT
This sequence comes from Anopheles maculatus, assembly GCA_002091835.1. Classification (NCBI taxonomy): domain Eukaryota; kingdom Metazoa; phylum Arthropoda; class Insecta; order Diptera; family Culicidae; genus Anopheles; species Anopheles maculatus. Next base: position 71,414 of record KZ062533.1, on the reverse strand, counting down.
GTTTCTAAGGTTAAAATGTAAATTTATAATAAAGATTTGCCCTTTACATGTGGTATCATTTAAAGCTGTTTTGATTGTAGTTAAGACCGTAGGGTTGCTCTGGATTATATTATTTTAGGAATCTTCTATTTCTGTTTAGGCTCTAACAACCTGAAGAGGTTATTACTAGGTTCCTTGTTTTACTTTATTCTAAGCTGGATAGTTAGATCTGCGCATGGACAGACGATTTGGATGGAATTTGATATCCGGTCCTTCCATGTAAAGGACCCTGCTTCTTCTTTTGCGAGTATATAGTATTTTTCTTTCTCAGTTTTATTGCTCACCTTAATCCACATGCTCCAATCGCCGTCACGCATTAATCAACCAGAGTTGTTCGATCGTGGTGGTTTAGCGTGAATGGAGCAAGAGAATAACTTCACCAACAGTAAGTCCTCCACTTTCCGTGCGTGCGTGGGTTAAAAGTCTTTCCGCATGGTTTTGTGGTACGGTTAAGTTTCACCAGCGCTCAATGACAGCGAACCGGGAAATAAAGAACTTTGTCGACAGTTGTAATGACTGCCTGCTGTATAAAAGATAATTGCAGCAGCAAAACTGTGAGTGAGTGGACTAAAGTGCACAATTTTCGGAACATTTTGAATCTTCACTTCGAACAGTTTTATCTCAAACACGGAAATCAAATTAACCTACACTTTTGCACACTTCAACCGATTAATGCACACTTTTCACGTTCTCCAACACCTTTTGTTTGCCATTCCAGATAAAGCTTATTAAGCGCATCCCACGCACAGGATCAGCGAGCAACAGGATTGTGGCCAGGAATCAGCCAGGATTTATATCATCATGCTGTCTTTCAGCGGCTACTAAAGGAGCAATGCAAAAACTGTTCATTGCAAATTTTCGATGCGATTAATTAAAATATAATACACCCTGTATCGGATAAGCGAAACTGCATACGAGAGCGAAACTGCATCCCGGTTTAAGGCGAGGACCCAACTTTGTGGATGCGAAATGTGAGAAGTGTTAAATCAGATTAAATTTCACAATTATTACACTCGCGTCACCCGGTTCTGCGAGCGTGCAAAAATGTGCCAACAGTTATTAAACACACATACACACACATAGGCACTCATTATTATGGAAGCATTTTTAAAATTACATCATGGCGGCAATCGAAGAAGAGCAGTGAAAATGCAACTTTTTATCTGGTAGCTTATCGGAATGAAAAAAAAAAAACCGAAAAACTGGCGAATCAACGTCACCGAAACATAGCAACGATGGTGGAACGCAAAATGCGGATAAAAAATGCATGCCATAATTAGCAGTTAATTATGGCTTTCTGTCAGTTTTTTGTTTGGTTTTATTGAGTGCTTCAGTTTTTGTGATATTCTGTCTTTTAGAGCTAAAGTGAAATGTGTGCGAGTGCCGTTTGGTGGGCAAAGAATTGCCTTGTCAAATGTATTATTAAGTTTCTAATGAATGTCTGTGTGTTTTTAATTGCAGTTAAAAGGATGCAATTGTTGGAAGTGTTGCAAGATTACCGGCCAAGATTGCGCATTTGATGAGGCAAATGATGAGCAAAAGTGGTGCGATTGTGCGGTATGAATGTATTGTGCGGTGCAGACAAGTGTGGTTTGTGGTGGTATAAACAAAGCATTAGCGTACCTGTTGCGCCAGCTTGAGGCCAGTGCGTGTGTGCGTGAAAGATGGAGAGAAATCTCCTTCCGAGAGTGTGCTAGTGAGCTGAGGACCATATTTGATTAGTATGAAATGGAGGCTAAAGTAGAAAGTTGAACGTATTTCGTGTTGTTTGTTTACGGTGCTGAAACAACGATGTGGAACGCAGTGCGGTTGCGGTTGAATAGGAAGACATGGTAGACAGACACCTGTGCTGAAGAACTGCGGCAAATAAATCGTCGTCTAGTATGATGCTGCACTAACACGCTGCGTTGGTCAGTAGAGTCCCGTGTAACGTATGCCGGTACAAACAGAAGGCCGGCAGCAGTTACGTCACAAAAGCGTTACTCATTTTCGGAACGAGCCAACCCGCTCTAAGTAATCTCTTTCTGTTCTTCAGAAAGCACCAAAAGAACCGACTAGACCAGACAATCCATTGCAATGGATTAATAAGGCAAGCTGTCGGACCGTGCGAGACCACACTCGATCGAAGGAGATGTTCCCATGGGGTGGTCAAATGGAATTACGGCTCTGAAATCAGTGTCTCAGCAGCAGTAGCAACGGCAGACACCACAGAGTCATAACTATTGTCGTATCTCTAGACAACAGCCTCGGTCCATCGTCCATCGGAGAGCCGGAGAGCGAAGTGGAGTGAGTGAGAGATTGACAGAGGCAGCTAGTAATTGCAGCTAGTCATGATGGCAACGGTCGAGAACGAAACGTCCCTCAGCTGGGGCGGTGGTTGGGACTCGCCCGACTACTTCCGGCTGTTTGGCGAAAGCGTCTACAATGACACCGTTCTGGACGTGCGGGTACCGCCGGACAGCCCGACCCCAACCGTGCGCGTTCCATCGGTGGCTGCGACCATGCTAGCGAACGCGACCACCAGTGCGGCCACCAACGATACCGACCAGTACTACGCCGACGATCCGGCACCGTACAACGATTCGCTCGAGTCACCGATCGGCGACGGTACTGGGTCGCGGGGTAGCATTTTCGAGCTGCTAGCCGAGGATATAGGGGCCATTTTCTACAACGCCAACGGCACGTACGGAAACGATACGGCGGGCCTGGCCGTCAACTGTTCCCTCACCAACACAACGTGCATCGGACCAACGGAAGGTAAGCAAAAAGCTTTTCACGGGGAAGGTTTGTTTTTTGTTTGAGTTCGATGACGGGACCGACTCGTTCGCCTATGTAAAGCGATCGTTGTAAATCCTGATTAACTGGCTGGCTGGCTGGTTGGCTGGTCGGTATGCAAGGACGTGGATACGGGACCGAAATAGAGCTGTCAAAGTTCGATGGTAGCAGTGGTGGATACTCTCGCCACTGTACCAGCGTGTGTACCATCCCTAGTAAAACGGGGTACGTACGCTTTGCACCGTGTAAGCAACTTTGTCATTTGGAGTTTTTGGAGCAAACTTTTGCCATGGTGAATGGATGGTTGTTGTCCGTATTCGGGAAAGCTTTAATGGTGATTCGCGCTCCCGCGAGGTATTATAGCTGACGTTTCGCTGTTAAATTCGCTTAAAGGTGGAGGGCTTAGAACAGAATGGAACTGATGTTCCAGTGATGTTAACTGTATTTTGTGTGTAGAGGATTAGCAATATAGAAGATTATAGTTTCTACTAAATTGTTAGTGGCAAGTGCATAATTGAGCTTAGGAGCTATAAGCGGTGTATGGTTGATATAATTGTTTTATGTTTGTAGCGTAAAATAGCTCTTGCGAAAAATATAGCTGTAAACCGTTCGGAGTTTGATTTGCGACTGACTTAAATTTTTATTCTTAACACTAATACATTTACAATATTAGTAAGCTTACATCTACGCTCTTATTCTAATGTTATAGTTCATAGTTCAATACTTAACATGCCGCCCCCCGTGGAAAGGTTACTTTCTACCAGTAATTCGATGCTCATTTCTAATCAGCCTATCTCTGTCTAAGGTTGAACTGGCAAAATACAAATTTTTGAAATCGCTCTGCGATAAACCCCCTCTTTTGTGCGAACCTCAACAACGCGTATGTTTCCGTCTTTGCCTTTGAATGTTTGTACCACTCTTCCCATAGCCCATTTTAAAGGTGGCAAGTTATCTTCTTTTAACAGAACCATTGTACCAACCATTATATTGTCCCGTTGTTTCGTCCACTTCGTCCGCGGTTGCAATCCCGACAAGTAGTCCGTTGTCCAACGTTTCCAGATTCGACGCAAGAATTCCTGAATTTTCTGGAAGCGATCAAGCCGATTTACGTTTAAATCTTCGTATGAAGGTTCGGGAATCGACACCAAGGTTCGATGGACGAGAAAATGTCCAGGCGTCAAGACTTCTAAGTCCTCCGGATCTGACGTTAGTTGAGTTAGCGGTCGTGAGTTTAAGCAGGCTTCGATTTGAATCAGCAACGTTTCGAGATCGTCCTTCAACAGTACTTCTGCACCGATGGTGGATTTCAGATGGTTCTTTAAGCTTTTAATCGCTGCTTCCCATAAACCGCCAAAGTTCGGAGAGCGTGGCGGGATAAACTTAAACTCGATTCCTTCTGAATGGCAATGGGACGATATGGTATGTTCAGCTTGTTGAGTTCGAAATAGCTCGTACAACTCCTTCAGTGCGCGTTCAGCTCCTCTAAAGTTTTTTGCGTTGTCGCATTCGATTCTTGTTGGTTTACCGCGTCTTGCCACGAATCGTTTAAGAGCGGCTATGAACGAGTTGGTGGACAAATCAGCGACGAGTTCCACATGTACTGCCTTTGTGACAAGGCATATAAACACGGCCACAAAACATTTAACCGGAACACCTTTCCGTGGCGCAAGACGATACCAAAAAGGTCCACAGAGGTCCACTCCAGTATTTAAGAATGGGTAGGTCGGAGTTACTCTTTCTGGTGGCAAATCACCCATTAGCTGCTCTACACATGTTGGCTTTCTTCTAAAACATTTTACGCATTCGTGTAACGTTCTTCGAGCAAGGTTGCGTACGCGTAATGGCCAGAATCGTTCCCGAATCATAGAGATAAGCAATTGTGGTCCGGCATGCAAAAATTGACGATGATAAGACTGCATAATCATGATGGTAAGAGGATGTTTTGGATCGAGTATTATCGGATGTTTCCGATTTTCGGTGACCGGAGCGTGTCGTAGCCTGCCACCAATGCGCAAAATTCCATTCAATATAATCGGAGCCAGAGCCTTTAGCTTAGAATTTGGTTTGACTTCTCCATCCCTTTGTAACGACGTTATTTCTTCCGCGAAAGTTTCTGCTTGCGCTAATCGTATAAGAGTCTCTGTTGCTTGGCGCAGTTCTAAAATCGAGAGAACTCCTTTTCG
>KZ062533.1:32064-65767 GCA_002091835.1 Anopheles maculatus | reverse complement strand
CCTGCTGTATAAAAGATAATTGCAGCAGCAAAACTGTGAGTGAGTGGACTAAAGTGCACAATTTTCGGAACATTTTGAATCTTCACTTCGAACAGTTTTATCTCAAACACGGAAATCAAATTAACCTACACTTTTGCACACTTCAACCGATTAATGCACACTTTTCACGTTCTCCAACACCTTTTGTTTGCCATTCCAGATAAAGCTTATTAAGCGCATCCCACGCACAGGATCAGCGAGCAACAGGATTGTGGCCAGGAATCAGCCAGGATTTATATCATCATGCTGTCTTTCAGCGGCTACTAAAGGAGCAATGCAAAAACTGTTCATTGCAAATTTTCGATGCGATTAATTAAAATATAATACACCCTGTATCGGATAAGCGAAACTGCATACGAGAGCGAAACTGCATCCCGGTTTAAGGCGAGGACCCAACTTTGTGGATGCGAAATGTGAGAAGTGTTAAATCAGATTAAATTTCACAATTATTACACTCGCGTCACCCGGTTCTGCGAGCGTGCAAAAATGTGCCAACAGTTATTAAACACACATACACACACATAGGCACTCATTATTATGGAAGCATTTTTAAAATTACATCATGGCGGCAATCGAAGAAGAGCAGTGAAAATGCAACTTTTTATCTGGTAGCTTATCGGAATGAAAAAAAAAAAACCGAAAAACTGGCGAATCAACGTCACCGAAACATAGCAACGATGGTGGAACGCAAAATGCGGATAAAAAATGCATGCCATAATTAGCAGTTAATTATGGCTTTCTGTCAGTTTTTTGTTTGGTTTTATTGAGTGCTTCAGTTTTTGTGATATTCTGTCTTTTAGAGCTAAAGTGAAATGTGTGCGAGTGCCGTTTGGTGGGCAAAGAATTGCCTTGTCAAATGTATTATTAAGTTTCTAATGAATGTCTGTGTGTTTTTAATTGCAGTTAAAAGGATGCAATTGTTGGAAGTGTTGCAAGATTACCGGCCAAGATTGCGCATTTGATGAGGCAAATGATGAGCAAAAGTGGTGCGATTGTGCGGTATGAATGTATTGTGCGGTGCAGACAAGTGTGGTTTGTGGTGGTATAAACAAAGCATTAGCGTACCTGTTGCGCCAGCTTGAGGCCAGTGCGTGTGTGCGTGAAAGATGGAGAGAAATCTCCTTCCGAGAGTGTGCTAGTGAGCTGAGGACCATATTTGATTAGTATGAAATGGAGGCTAAAGTAGAAAGTTGAACGTATTTCGTGTTGTTTGTTTACGGTGCTGAAACAACGATGTGGAACGCAGTGCGGTTGCGGTTGAATAGGAAGACATGGTAGACAGACACCTGTGCTGAAGAACTGCGGCAAATAAATCGTCGTCTAGTATGATGCTGCACTAACACGCTGCGTTGGTCAGTAGAGTCCCGTGTAACGTATGCCGGTACAAACAGAAGGCCGGCAGCAGTTACGTCACAAAAGCGTTACTCATTTTCGGAACGAGCCAACCCGCTCTAAGTAATCTCTTTCTGTTCTTCAGAAAGCACCAAAAGAACCGACTAGACCAGACAATCCATTGCAATGGATTAATAAGGCAAGCTGTCGGACCGTGCGAGACCACACTCGATCGAAGGAGATGTTCCCATGGGGTGGTCAAATGGAATTACGGCTCTGAAATCAGTGTCTCAGCAGCAGTAGCAACGGCAGACACCACAGAGTCATAACTATTGTCGTATCTCTAGACAACAGCCTCGGTCCATCGTCCATCGGAGAGCCGGAGAGCGAAGTGGAGTGAGTGAGAGATTGACAGAGGCAGCTAGTAATTGCAGCTAGTCATGATGGCAACGGTCGAGAACGAAACGTCCCTCAGCTGGGGCGGTGGTTGGGACTCGCCCGACTACTTCCGGCTGTTTGGCGAAAGCGTCTACAATGACACCGTTCTGGACGTGCGGGTACCGCCGGACAGCCCGACCCCAACCGTGCGCGTTCCATCGGTGGCTGCGACCATGCTAGCGAACGCGACCACCAGTGCGGCCACCAACGATACCGACCAGTACTACGCCGACGATCCGGCACCGTACAACGATTCGCTTGAGTCACCGATCGGCGACGGTACTGGGTCGCGGGGTAGCATTTTCGAGCTGCTAGCCGAGGATATAGGGGCCATTTTCTACAACGCCAACGGCACGTACGGAAACGATACGGCGGGCCTGGCCGTCAACTGTTCCCTCACCAACACAACGTGCATCGGACCAACGGAAGGTAAGCAAAAAGCTTTTCACGGGGAAGGTTTGTTTTTTGTTTGAGTTCGATGACGGGACCGACTCGTTCGCCTATGTAAAGCGATCGTTGTAAATCCTGATTAACTGGCTGGCTGGCTGGTTGGCTGGTCGGTATGCAAGGCGGTGGACGCGGGACCAAAAAAAAACTGTCAAAGTTCGATGGTAGCAGTGGTGGATACTCTCGCCACTGTACCAGCGTGTGTACCATCCCTAGTAAAACGGGGTACGTACGCTTTGCACCGTGTAAGCAACTTTGTCATTTGGAGTTTTTGGAGCAAACTTTTGCCATGGTGAATGGATGGTTGTTATCCGTATTCGGGGAAGCTTTAATGGTGATTCGCGCTCCCGCGAGGTATTATAGCTGACGTTTCGCTGTTAAATTCGCTTAAAGGTGGAGGGCTTAGAACAGAATGGAACTGATGTTCCAGTGATGTTAACTGTATTTTGTGTGTAGAGGATTAGCAATATAGAAGATTATAGTTTCTACTAAATTGTTAGTGGCAAGTGCATAATTGAGCTTAGGAGCTATAAGCGGTGTATGGTTGATATAATTGTTTTATGTTTATTTAATAATTGACTGTCCGTTACGCAGGTTTAACGAAAGCACCATTATACTATAAAGCATTATCATTTTCATTTTCATCAAGAATAATCTATCTTTAAAAGTCCTAGTACTTATATACGGACCCGTAAGCGTAGTCTCGTGACGCCCATGGCAAAACAAAATGTCCCTTCGCAAAATTCCTTCGCAGTAGTAAGAATTAAGGACTAACTTCTCAGCTATGGGTAAACTAAGCAGAGGTAAACAGTAATAGCAGGTCTTTCTTGAGGTTGCAAGAAAAACAAGTAAAGCCTGTTGGCCACGACAGCTGAGAAACATTTTCAGCACTCACTTTTAGGTTTCAATTTCGAAAATGTTTTCCACGAATCGTAGACGGTCCCTGAGAATGGAGTTGAGAATCATTTGTTTTTCTGCGATGTGCTTTGCAGAGCAGAACAGTAAAACAGAACATTTTGTGATGAGTGTTGCAACCGTAGAGTTGAGTTAGTGTGAAACTAATGATATACAAGCCGATTCTCTGCTCGTTAAAAAAGAACTCGGCTATGTTGAGTTTCCTGAGAATGACCTGAGGATGAGAACGTTGTTCTACTGTCCTGACCGTGAGGCTAAAGATGTGTTTTGGGCTTTTCGGTAGATTCGTCTGCAAATCGTTTTTTTGCTACCCTTAATCCATTCCGGGTAACAGTCATCGATACGAGGAGTGTTGAGAATCGCGCATATCATCCAGTGGTAATACTAGTACCTGTTTTTGGATTTACTCTGTCGACGATGATAAGGTTCAACGGCACAATTTAAAAAAGGAGAAAAAAAAACTTGAAATTAATTTGCTTCTCAAGGCGAGTTTCTTCCAGGACTGTATTATTGTTTTATTAATATCAATTGGACATCTCATTCAATAGAAACCATCTTTCTGAGAATGTTTACAGCGCACTTCATTCATCGGTAAAATCTTGAAGAAAATTATTTAATTTTGTGATGGGAGTCTGCCAATGGCTAGTTGATAGCCTTAATTTGGTAGAAGCTCGTTAATTTTCAACAATCGTGCCAGTACTCTGCCACGATGTTAAGTTGTCGTAAGACTGGCTGCAAAAGTTTGAGAAATACAAATGATTGGCTCCGAGTGTGATTGAAATTTACAAAACGTTCCTTCATTTCGTATCGCCTTTCTCAAAATATTTACAAATCTTACACAAGTCCTTCGACTTTTATCGGAACTCGATATCAAACATTGGGGTCTATCAAAGTGGGTATAGGAACTAGGTGGGTTTATGCCTAACGATTTGACAACTGCGCATGGAAAAATGAAATAAATTTTGACAGTTACGGATTCGATCGTTTGTCAATGTGTGCGTGTTCCATCTGGTTGTGCTGTCCGGAGTAAAGTGTAAATACGCGTGTGTGTGTTTGAAAATACGCGTATCAGAATCGAACCCGTAACTGTCAAACGTAAATTCCGCGGCAAACCTATGAGCTCACCTAGTTCCTATACCCACTTTGGGGTCTATGATGGAATTGAATTGGGGGTCTATGATGGAATTGGGGGTCTATCATGGATTGACAACAGGAAGCGTTTGACAGCAAGCATTTCATATTGACAGTTAGTTCTCTATGTACGTCACAATACAAACAAATAAGAATAAATGTACTAGAAATTTAAGGAATTACAGCATAAAACTGTTACAATGAAATCTAAAAAACATAAACTATTCTATAATTTTAAATTCATTTAAATATGTTGTTTACAGTTCTTAAGCATCAGTGACTTAAGTTGAGCTTGCTAATGTTGTTCGAGAAATAATCAAATCAAACGATATTGGTTTCTACAAAAGAAAAGGTTTACTTCATCTTTACTTCAAATAATACTGATGATTGCTTTTTGTAATATTGTGCTTCACACGCCTTTTAATCATATTAGACTAAAATATTTGAGCTAAGTCTCAAATCATATGATGAATTAATGAAGCCACTAATTGTTTGAGACTAGGCCCTGTAAGCCTATGTGACATGCTGCCAGAGGGCACTTTTAAGTCGATAGTTATGAAATACACCGCCCAATTCTGATGCATGTTACTCACATATTCTGAAACAAATCATTCTAAATTTGTTGAAGTCGAACAATTGGGGATGAATCTATGTTGCTCGCAATTCTTGTAGTTTGTTTATGCCCTTAAAAATAAAGGAATGTCACTTTTATTGCCGTGATATTTTTCGATAAACCTATTTAAGTTGTTCTCGAAATCCATCCAACACTACCCCTAAATTTGAGAAAACTTCCTTGTGTTCCATGTTTTCATTGCAACTTTAACATCTTTCAAGGCGATATTTATTGCAACATACATCACAAATGTCTTTAGTAGGATACGTTATTTACAATTGAAGAAGCTTTTTCGTGTGGAGGAGATGTACCATCTCTAGAACGAACGATTACATTCGGTTGGTTTGTCCTGGACCAGTACCATCAAGATTCGTTGATTGTACTGTGATGAATGCTTGACGTAGCAACAAAAGGCTCTTTACAGGCCTTCACAGAGACGACGCATTATTTATGCTCATTAGAATTTAATGAAAAAAGGAGGATCTTTAGAACGGTTACGGAATCTTGGTAACATTCTGTTCTCTTTTTGTGTCTCTCTCTGTGTAAGTGTGTTTGTACGTTCTTTTGGGATTAGAATATTTTCCAGCATGAAGAACGTGCACAAACTTCCTGCGGTCGTACGCCGGCCCTTTTTTGTTGTTGTATCTACTTGAATTCTTAAAAAATCTGGTTCTGTGTGTGTGTGTTGTTTTTTCATCCCTTGCGTTGTCGTAAGGCAATTTCGACTAAAAACCAAAAGAAAAAGCCAGATGTAACAGGATTACAGAGTTTCGTTGGGTACCGACATAAATGGTGCACGTAAAACTTGTTTCCTACCATCAAGCGGACGTCTCTAAATGCTTGATGTTTCATCACCGAGTTGGAGATGGAGCTGTTGTTTCCCCGTTTTTTAAACCCAAAGCCCACCAGTTTTCGTTGTTGTTGTTGTTGTGTTGCTGCTGAAACGTTATGGGGAAAAGCTTTTAGTGATTAACATGAGTAAGGAGCGAAATATAGGTAGAGTAGTGGAAGTACAATGGCAAAAAAAAAAACAAATGGACAACACAGCAACGGTCCATTTGGGATGGTTTTTGGAAGGTAAATTTTGGCCTCAAAATATTTCATTCTGTGTTCTTATTGCACCGGTACTTATGATAATAACAAAAAAGAAGCTCGAAACAAGGTGCGTTAAAGTTCGTTTTCATAATTCATCTATCTACCAGAACCCTTGCGGTGCAATTGCGAAAGTTGAGCACTAAACTTAAAAACCATGAAGCGTGCTGCACTCGCTGCACTCAACAGGTAGTTAAATGTTTAAACTTAGCTTTTCGAGATGATGACGATGATGAGGATGATTTGATGAAGCCGTACAGAGTGAGTTGAGTCGTGAGCTAGGGCCGAACATGAATATGACCTGGAACTGATGGAAGATAAATATTTATACTACCTAATGGCGGTCAGTGTTGCTCCTTGCCTCATTCATCGTGGGTTCCAGACCCTCAGGATGGCGAAAAAAAGGGAAGCTCGCTGAATTTCCATTCCGTTTTCCATTTGGTGTACCAGGTAATGATAACACGGACCACGGTCGCATCGTGAAATAATGGTAGCAAAATGTTGTAGCGTTGTCGGACAATGCGGAAGGTAAAACTGAAACGAAGTGAACGGACGTCAGTGTACGCAGAGAGCAATAGAAAGAGAAAAGGATACCGAAAAAGGGAGACAAAAGCGAGCGTGCCTAGGGCAGCATCCAAGCGGTTAATTAAAATGAAGATGAGTTCTCTGCATGAAATAAATTAAAATTATTTCCAACGCACCAGCGCCATGCATGTTAATGGTCTTTTTGGGATGTGGCTTTTGTAAGCACAAAGCATGCAATGAGTAGGAAAGGCAGCCGCTAGGATAGGCACACGGCCACCGATTTGAACTGAAACTGGTCTTAACCAGTGTCCACTGCCCAGCACGATAAGCGATGTTGCTGACGCCTCCGGATGCTCGGCGTGATGCCGTCACTCGGACTAGCCGTGTGCTACGGACAGAGAGACAAAAACATCATTCTTCAGCTAAATTTGCTCGCGTAAGGTACATTGTAATGTGCTGGAGAGAATTTCTTGTACCCCTTACTGCATTTCTCAGCTGTGTCCGTTTTTGTGCCTTTCGATGTGATTATGCTTCATTTCCCAAATGTGGTACTGCTCCACTTTCACTCAAACTGTGCGCACCAACCTTCGGGCTCAAGGGAAAACTTAAAACTGGTTCGAAACTAAAGGATGCCGAGTGTCTTCATTTCAAATGGGATGGTTAATGGAGTTTGTTTAATTAGTACGGAATGCCGGTTTCGTCTGGTGTGGATGCGTACCGTTTCAAGTTCATTCCGAGTTGAATTTAAAGCTTTTTGGGATGAAGAATGTTAAAGACAGCTCTCTTGATGCGTCTACAGTCTGTGATGGACTATTTTGACAGCTACCGGTAAATGATACGAAAGCTGTCTTAAGAAAAATATACATTTAAAGCTTCATATGCCTTACGGATGTACATACGGATGCAAGATAAACGCCTGATGAAAAATAAATGTGTAATGATTGTGTACATTATCACGATCAATGTTGTAACTTGTCTAGCAATGCACAGGAAATTGACAACGATTTGTTGACGGCAATAATGTACGTTCGTATCACGATTCCTTTTTCTCAACGACAACTTGTCGTTCACAGTATGCAGGATGCGAAGAGTTTTAATTTCCGTTTGATAGTCAACAATACATACAATACAAATGTTTACTTCCTAACAGGAGGTTATATTCGTGTGCGTGTGTTTATTTTTTTTAAACAGATTGAATAAAATTAATTTCTAAAGGGTGGGCGTAAAATTGGACGGTCGCTTAAAGCCTCGTCGTTTAAAGATGTTGTCTAAGGAGCCTCATATACTATAGCTAGTAATCTAATACCATTGATTTTGAGATTATTGTGTATTATTCTTCGACATCCAAAGAATTATCCACATCAGACGCTCGTCTATTTCTCACTCAAGAGGGCAAGTTGTATTTGTCACTCTCAGTGCTGTCAAACTAGTGGTGGTCGTAAAACATAAAACATCACAAATTTTGAGTCCGGAGTTCAAAGAGAAAAAAATTACGTCACGCTATACAAACGAAACATACTTGACAAATAGCACGGATAGTAAAGGTCAAAAATTACTTGCCTGAGGAACTCCTGCCCTAACACTGAAAGGCTGTGAGAAAACTTGACTAAAACTCACTGTAAACCCGGTCGTACATATACGAATTAAGTCACTTTAAGACACATTTGCTTTGAAATTGCACTCGGTATTTGCAAGCTGTAAATAGTAAGATATACTGAAGAAATGGGTTTTTACATCTCTGTAGAAAAATTGTATATGTAGACTTATTTTCATTCAACTCAGACAATCCGATACAAATTCAACCATTTTTTTCAATTTGTTTAAGTCGATAACTTTGCCACAATCGGAAGTCGGTTCACCTAGTTAACCTAGGCCTTGTTAGTAAGTGACCTAGTAGTTGAAGAGACATACCAATAAGTACCGTCATCCAAATCTGTATGTACCAAATGACTTCGTTGTTAAAATGGCTTCATATACGAAGAGATCTCATCGTCGAAAGAGCCACAAGGTGGACCATCTACTAAGAATAGTTTTAGTCGTGGGAACCTCGTAAAAGGGACCTCATAGTTACTAACCATTTACTATACCTTGTCGTCTAAAGGGTCAGAATTGTAATTTCAATTTCAATTTCAACTAATCTATAAATAAGAGTAATCCCTAATATTATACAGAACCATCAAACAATCTAAATGTGAATATTGATGAATATTATTGTGTATGAGCTATTAGAGATCTATTTCCGCTGATACTACCAGCCTGAAAGCTTTACAAATACGATCTGATTTTATCAAAGGATTTGCTTTGTGTTGTAAATGCTTTCGAACAGCGCGAAACAACCATCGCCGGTTCACCTTGTGCGTTGAAGTTTACAGCGAAACACCCAAAATACCATCTCCATTGGCAACTGCCACTCTACGCCACTCCCCAACAAAAAACTCCGGTGTTTGAAATTGGCCCCGAGACGGATTACACTTTAGCTTCCTAATTTTCTCCCATCCGTGCTAATGCTCTAACAATATCAGGCGTTAGGGGATTTTCCCTTTTTCCGTGCCCGAAATGAATAGATGGATGGGTAGCAATTTCCGGGGAGATTTAAAGTTTTCCGCTACCTCGCGCACCTAACCAAGGCCAAGGTATGATGATTTCCCGGGGAAAATATTCATCGTCAATTTGCACAGCAATCCTTGCGTTTAATTAATAATTGAATTAAGTCAACCGGTAAGAAGTGTCTGGCCAGGTGGAGCGATAAAAAATGAAGTAAAATTTACCAAATTTGATTAGTCCAGGCCGGCTGTCTTGGGATGGGATGAACCGTACAGACTGGTGGGTGTAGGTTACGCCGAGTAAATGAAACACCAAAACTCAACACCTTCCGAGTGGATGGTGTCGGTACATAGGGAGACGGCTGACCTTTGCACAGTTTCGAGCACCAAACGGAGCGTATTCCATCCAAACAAGGTTGATCAACGTCAAGCTGCGTTCAGGGTTGCTGAAATAGAAAGACAAATTAAAATTAAGTTTTTAGCATTCTGCTGTTGTGCTTAAAGTGTTCCGAGACAGTAAGTTGAATGATTAATGGTAGCATCATTGGGACATCAAGAAGATCACTGATTTGAATAAAAAATTCTATAGTATCAAGAGCAATCTATAGGAAAGAGTATAAACTTTTATTCGCGTTTTTAAATTTTCTTGGAAAACTTCAAGTTTTCTCAACAGTAAACATGTCTTGTAGAGCCTAATATTCAGCGTCAAGGCGTGTTCAGCTTGGCGTATATTCTAATTAACGTTATTGATGACTTAAACTTTGGTTAGTGCTCCGACCCCTCTTCTTAAAGCACAGCACTGTGTATTAACTAGACAGATTAACACAAAACGGATCGTTTAAATACAATAAATATGACAAGCGAAAGCTCGAAACAAAAAGTACAAAAGAATGATACAGTTCACACCCAATCGCCAGTAACGATAGGCAATGTTCCAGAGACTCAAATTTTGCGGCTTGATTCACGCCGGAACTTTGGGCACCGCTAAATATGCTCCCGGGAAGAGCCGAGTGGACCAACTTG
The DNA here is from genome assembly GCA_002091835.1 of Anopheles maculatus. NCBI lineage: Eukaryota > Metazoa > Arthropoda > Insecta > Diptera > Culicidae > Anopheles > Anopheles maculatus. Next base: position 55,669 of record KZ062533.1, on the reverse strand, counting down.
AACCGTACCAAAAACGCAACCGTCGTGGAAACTGTTCCAAAGTCGTCCCACTTTCCAAAGTCTCTTGAGGGAAGCTCACGGGATGAGCGTTTGACAAGGGCTAAATTGCTTTACTGTTTCTTGGAAAAGAAAAGCGACTCATGCTATCGCCACAGCATTGAAATAAGGAGACAGTCTCAGCTGGATTCTTGCCGAACAGTTTGTTGGACGTGAAGCTTTTAAGAGAGCAAGAGAGAGTGGCATGAATATAAAAAGGAAGACAAAAAAAGGCTCAAGAGCGTTCCCATGTTTTATTCTTGTTCGTTCAGGCTACTTGTCTACACGGTGATTCATTGCTGCATGGCCAGGAAGAGAGGTCCGAACTGGTTGGCTGCGCTCTTTTTCTACCTGATCCATCGTTGAGATGCGTTGTGCTTGTGCGCGATGAAATTGAATTCATTTTACTAATCTGCTGAATAAATTATAATTATAAATGTACTTCAATGTCTTCCACTGGACACTGCGGCAAGACATTGTCCATTTTACTTGCATGTATTTGCACGTTTTGTTTAGCAGACAAATGCCTTGGGCTTGGGATGGAATCGCACTGCAGCGCTCTAGGAGACGAGTGCGATGATGATTGGTGCTCAGGTCTCTCAATGCACGGCCATCAGGATACTGGCCATCGAGTTGAACATAACAATCGTAGCGAAATTGAGAGATTATCTCAAATACGACGCTTTGACGAAACACTTTGTCTAGCAAAAAAAAAAAACGAACATAAATTCAAAAGCTCTTGTGTTAGTTTAGTCAAGCAAGAAAAAATCCTGTAAAATGCTAATTGGAAGGTGTTTACGAATTAGCAACGAATCAGCATGAGTCAATTTGTGCTCCGGCTACAGCGTACAGGTACATATTTTATGTCCGCAAATAAAAAATGGTCGAAATCGAACGAACTTCACAGCTCAACGGAACGGTACCAAAACACTCCAAATGCTCGTAAGCCGTCACTCTTGGCTGAAACCGCATTACTTTCATTGCCACAATGGGCAGGCTCTTGTTACGGGGTTTTTGAAATATGAACAGTCTCGCCAAGCTCCTAGAGACGTTCGATTGCGCCGCAAAGCCTGCGGCAGTGTGTTGAAACAAAGTGAGTAGTTTATTTAGGCAGTTTAGGCCGGAAGCTTCACGTTTAAATTCAACCTTCGTTTTTTTTGGGCGCTTTTTGCACCAACTCGAAACCAACGTATGGCGCTGTACTCGGCTACAATCCCGAGCATTAAAGATCGTAAGGAGTTGCGTTGGGGCAGGCAGCGAGTTGAATGTTTTATTTCACATTTGAATGCCCCCAAGGGTTGACTGGGTGCTGAGGATGTACTGAACGACCAGGGAGCCTTGGGAAGAAATCTTATTAAGGCAAACTTCAAACACAACTTCCAACGCAAAGCTCACGTTGAAGGTTCTGAATCATGTTTTCGTTTATCCGGTCACACACTCCACACACACACACACACACACACACACACACACACTGCCTCTCACTCTCACTCTTGCTCACATATTCTCGGTGTCTGGTGCAGCTCCTACCGGAAGTTGAGTCGGTGGTACGGCACAACCCCACCCAAAAAACCCACCAGCCGACTCGTGTTGGCAAAAATTCCGCATTGCCTCGGTAGAGGTCTCGTGGGGCAAGACCCGTGCACGCTTGTGTTTCTGCAAAAGCTGCGCTACAAACCTAATTTTGCCATGACTTTTCGCACGCCTTGTACAGCCTCGGCTGCCGAAATCCCGTGGCAGAAGGATGTTAAAACGGGGTTTTGTATTTATATTACTTCCGCCCGGTTCCAGTACACTCCAGCCGGCGTCGGCTACGAGTAGGGTTGGGTACCGCGTTACATTACGTACTACTTCCTGCGGCAGATAACCCAACACGACCCCGGTGGCTCCGGTTACATTGGATGCTGCCTACCTGCTTTTATCGAAATTTCGAGCGGTACTCGTACGCGTTGCGAGGTAATTTTGCTTTCAAGAGTTCCTCCGGCACAATATCGTTTCGGCACAGCGGAACCAACAACATGGGACCGGGCTTTAGAGCGGACGATGGGGATGCCGAAACCACCAGCAACCGGGAGGCCTGTGCATGAAGATTTATTAATATTGAGATGTCATAATTCTGTGTTTACGAATGGAATAAAATGTGAGTATTTATCTTACGTCCGGTCCCGAGATGGAGGATGTTTTCGGTCGACAGTCAAACGTTGTGGTCGGGTAGATTCACAGCTCAGTTTGCGTTTAGGCTTTACGCATCGGCGAGACTTTACTGCATCGGCTCGAGTAGCGGTCGAGAGGTGATAAGAGACTTTCTCCCTTTCCCGGTGACGATGCACGATGGTAGACGATGTCTAGACAACGGACGGGATCGGTGGCATCGTCTAACAAACTCATCTGGTACCGTTCTGCACGGGTTGGTTGTGAACTGGGTCATGTTAGCGTCCGTTTCAAGATTCGTTAGGACTTGTGATCTTGCTGGAACATCATGTCGAGTGACGAGCCTACTGCGTGTGATGTAGATAGTTTCCAATGAATGTATCGTAAAAGATGATAATAGATTAAGATAGGCCTAACTAAACCTGATGGCTTCTGTAGATTGCATTCTAGCTGACAGATTACTGATTAAGATATCTATCTAGCGAATATAGCATAATTGGAGTGCGATTGCGATAGGTTCAGGTGCAATCATGTATCAAATCTGTTCTGTTTATTATGTGGTAATCACAATTACGCTTTTTTTTGTTACAAAAACTCTTATTAAATTGCTATTTTTGTATATATAGTGCTCGCAAAATAATTAAAAAAAATTTCGTTTTGTTTTCTTTTCCAGTGAAAGAGTATCACTACTGGTGCCTGATACTTGTGCTGTTCCCGATACTGACTCTGTTTGGAAATGTGCTGGTGATATTGGCCGTTTGCCGCGAACGAACCTTACAGACAGTGACCAATTATTTTATAGTGTCGTTGGCGATAGCCGATCTGCTAGTGGCCGTGGTCGTGATGCCGTTCGCCGTATACGTGTTGGTAAGTAGTGTTCTTCAATTAACGGTATGATTGTTTGTAGGGATAATAAGTTTTTTTCTGAAAAGGTTATAATTCACAATGTGCATAGCGATACTGGAAAATTGTCAGAAAACATAATGTACACGTATGAATCAATGAATCATTAATAAGCCATGTATGTTGTGTGGTGTGAACAATGTATGGCTTTACTTTGCTTGAATCAGGATGGAATGCCCGGGCAAAATCATACATGGTGTCACGCCTTCTAATATAAAAGCCTTTATTGATCTTCGTTGATTGTAATGATTTATCGAGAAATACAATTTCTTGTATTTGATTTCAAAGCGTGAAAAAAATTCGCTTATAACCATTTTAACGGCTGAACCACACCGAAAATTGTTGTTCTAATGAAAATGTCTTACAAGCACATTTACGATGATGAACAAGAGTCCCTGTTCAAAGTGCAAAGGGTAAATTGAACACTCATTAAATGCTTAGCACTACATTTATAGATAAAGGTCCTTTATTTTCATTCTTGAAAACATGTTTCAACAAATCGCTATAGCAGAAATGTTTTCCTCAAGTCTGGAAATACTCCTGCATGTTAAGGGACATAAGAAAGAAGAAAAACAAATCCAACTACCGTGGCATCTCTATGCTTTGACTTTGTATCACGTCATCTTGGGTTCAAACATATCTTATTAAATGACCAACACGGTTTTCTGCATACGCGTTCAATTGATTCCGATTCACTTTCGATGCTGACCTCCTGTTAACTCGCACTGGAAACAGGTTGACGTTGATTCTGTGAATCACTATCAAGTAGGCTTACACTTTCAGACCATTACGAGCTGATGATTTCAAAGGCTCTTGGTACACTAGGCTTTAGACTACGAGTCCTACTTGTTTGAATTATTTATGGTGACAATTCGATGCTAAATTCTTAAACTGTACAATCGTCCAACTGACTAATTAGAGTTTGAGTGCAATTTGTGGACTCTATCCTAACAATATTTAATTAACAGAACTGTGTGATCTTTGGAGTATTTGAAAAGTATTGATACGATTTAAATTTGTTTTGTAATGGTTTATAAGTATATCTTAATTAATATTCTACACATTCAAGTGTTTTTATGATTCAATAATCAATTTTAAATACTTATTTTTTTCGAACAAAACGTCAAACGTCTGGAAACTTTTGCTTGGGAAGACCATGCTGTTTACGTTTCAATATCCTAAAAGAGGCTCCATCCTAGAGAACCGTTTTCCAGTGCCATGTAACTTTCACTATTCGATCAGACGGTCTGCAAAAAGTTTCGGTTCCGTTTGCCATTTGTCTGGTCAAAGATTCAACCAGATTAGATTCTGTTTTTTTGGAAAGCCCTTTAACGCATTCTCTTAGCATTCAGTGTGTTTGGAACGCACTTGAGCTACCGATTCGTGGAAGGTGCTTCTATCCTATCGCCTGATTTCTATAAGCCGGGCCCAAAACGGACACAATTCTAAAGCAGCTGCCAATTCGACAAATGGTTCCACATTCAGCATGGTTTCGTTGAAGACGGAAAAATGGCAAAACTTTTCCCTGGACAGTAAGGTGCGGTAAAAATGTAGCACAAAATGAAATTAATGTTTAATAAGCAATTTTATTTATCAAGTTTTCGGCTGCTGTAAAGTGGGGGATTTTTCGGCAATTTCTCGGCAACCTATGGTTTATGGCCGGTTTGTGTTGAAGCCAAACGGAGAACGGGTTTGTTTAGTAGCCCGTGGCCATAGTTGACCGGGAGCGAAAGTTTTCCATTTTTCCTCCCAAGTTCTCAGCATTTCGGGTTCACATGCTGGGACATGTTCAAACCATGAGCTTCCGAAAACTGATGATATTTAATTAAAGAACGGGCTGGAAGCATGCTCATACTTAATTCAAACGGAAATCGTCGAACGAATGGCCGGAAACGTGTAACCTACGGATGAAAAAGCGTTTCGCACAACCGCTATGAAATAAGGAAAAGTTTTTGTACTGTTAAAATGGCGAATGGTCAAGTGCCATTTGATTTGCACTTAATGTATGGTTCATGGACCAGCAGTAACTAAATGCACATGTATGAGCAAATTTCTGTCGTCGGTACTGTCAGGTATTTTGATTGGTAAAATTTTCATACTGAAGCACACTTTGCGATACGCTCGGACATGAATCGTTTAGTGAAAGCATGCTTAAAGCTCTGGGTACGAACATTCCACTTTGATGAAAGTTACGGACAGCAAAGTAATCCCTTAATTTAGCCCAACGTATCCTAGAAGCACCACTCAACGGATGGCTCGTCATCGGCAAACGAAAGAAACTCCTATCAAATAGAAATCAGGAACAAAACTTCCTTCACGAAGGAGCAGGGGATTCAGCAAGGCTCATTCTAGAGCTGGCGATTTTCACACCGACCACAGCTAGTGCTGGACGATGTCTGTAATTTTCCCTGTTTGCTAAACGTGTCCGATCTGCCCATTAATTATGTCGAAGCAGTTGCTGCAGGCTTTCGACTGCCCAAAAGTGAAGTGGACACCACACCCGGGCTTGCTACTTTTAACGAGCCACTCTGTCCCATTAGTATGTTTGTGTGTGTGTGGGTATGTATGTATCCTTCGTATACGGTCATTACCTTTTCGAGAAGCGTCCCTAGAAAACTGTGTTCGTTATTCTCTATAATGCATTACGATTGTCAGTGCTTTTGGGAAAAAAAATGTTTGCATGAGGCTTGAGCCAGGCTAGGCAGGGCAAGCCTTTTTGTAGGCAAATGACTAATTGAACGCTTAATTAATGTGTGTTTGATATTGGTTCGTCAAACTGGATCGTCTTGATACTAATTCGAACTAGGTTTGAGTGAGAAATGGAAAAGAGTGAATCGAACCGGTGGGCGGGATTCAATTACACTCCGAAAGACATTTGCTAATTAATCTTGTGCTGTGCTGAAACTGATTTCTATTGTACCCGGTCAAATGATCACATTTCTGTAACATTTCAATTGGCGTTGGTGTTCTTTAGTAAGGTGAAAGGTTAAGAGATAGTAGATAGTTCTATATAAATTTCTAATGTCATGTTTGTTTAAATTTGCTTGACAGACTGTAGAGTGGTCGTAGAAAAGGTTAACTTTTTTTGCATTTGCAATGTGATGTAATGAATTTTTTTGAGACACTTTTAGATGTACTCCTATGCAGTTTAATTGAGCAAGTCCAACAACATTGATTTAAACATTGAAAGATGTGAGCAATATAAATAATTATTTAATTTAGATGTAAACAAGTTGCAGTACAATTTAGACCAACCAGTGTAGGCCTGATGGGCAACCCGATGGTATATACGATAGAGGCGTCAGTCTTCACACGGCTGGACCGGGGCTCGAATCCTGACGGACCGCCTATCCAGCTACGGGTAAAACCAAGTCATAGAAAGCTAGAAATAGCGGGCCAAGACCTTCTAAGGTTGTAGAGCAAGAGAAGAAGAAGAAGAAGAAGAAGAAGAAGAAATGTAGGCCTTTGAGGAATTAAAGGATCAAAACTAGTTTAAAAATGGTTACAGAAAAGAATGGAGGTTGTGGACGATCCCATTACTTAAGCATTCTAGAGTATGCGTATGGATTGCCTTCAATGTTTGGTGTAGTTGATTTCAAGGCCTCGGCAGTAATTTTCGAAACAACAGCAGTAAATTAAAGCTCTATTGCAGATACGATTTTTTCGTAAACTTCAATTAAATTTGATGCGCTACTGAACTTTTCATGTGATCGGACCACACCGAACGAAAGCATCGGGAATATAACATACATACTTTGTTTGTTTATTTTAATGCTCGATTGTAAAAGCCACTGTAAAGTTTGTTCTAAATGTAATCAACCCAATTCAACGCTGTAATGACATAATCCGTTTAACACTCCATCACATTTTTCTTCTGTTGAGTGCAATTTCATTAAACAACTGCTCTCCTCACTTCTTGCAGCAGTAGTTTTTCCGAGTACGTTGAGAAAGCTTAAACAATTTTCCGAACTCCCTTCGTTCCTCCCCCCCCCCCCACCTTTTTTAACGCACCGCTGTTGTTGTTATTATTGTTATGGCTGGGCTCGCATTCATACGGACGACCCGTAAACTTGTGGAGTTAATAGTGATAGTGAAGGGCCTGCTGTAACGGTACGGTTTGTACACATGCTTCGTGTTACGATCGAGTTGGTTCGTTGTGTGGAGTGCGGTGTTTACCGAAAGTTGAACTAATTGTTTCCGACAATTTTCCGGTAGTACGGAACCCATGCTGGTACGGTGCGACATTTACCTGCTTCCACGGCTGGACGGGTTGAAGCGAGTTGACGACAAGATTTGCGGAAAAGTCGCGGTCGGCCGCCATTCGTTGGTTGAGAGGAGGCGGCGATGGTGGGCCTTGTCTTCGGTGTCAACTAGGTGTTGTTTGAATATCCGGCAACTACTTTTGACAGTTGGGTTAGGTCGGCTGAGATTTTCTGCAGGGCTCAGACACAGTTCTCGAGGCACAAAAAGGTTCTCTCAAGGGCGAGATAGAGGTTATTAACGCGCTCGTTTTCTCTCGTTCTTTCAATAACACTCTAACAAGGATAATGGGACACAGGGTGATAGTCGGATAGTCTCTTGGTGGTTAGCTTCACCAGTGTAGGCCTCACAGCCACATTCGTTTGCCTTTTGAGTGGTACTATTTATATGAATCTAAGGTTTTCAAAGCTTTTATGTACTCGCTCGCTTAATTGTGAGGGCAGTAAAAGGGATAGAGTTTTCGGAAATTTAAGGTTCCGGGCTAGGTGAGTAGAACAGCAGCAGCCAGTGAAATCACCCACATCAACGAAAGCCGATTAGCTAGAATGGAAAGTAAGGCACGATGGGTAAAAAGCCGTCGCATGTTGTTAGTCCCCGCGTCAAACCACAGAGCGTTCATGCCCGTACTAAAAGGCACTCGCTAACTGATATTAAACTGATTGGTTGGGCACGTTTAACGCTAGTTCGTGGGTTGTCTACATAATGTGCAAACTAGTCGTAATGTCCTGTCACGCATGAACGAGTGTGGCAGAGAAATCTCACGCAAACTTTCCCAGTGGCCACAGTGGCCTTCGTGATACATGGCCGTTCGTTTTTGAGTAAAACAATTGGAAGTAAGATATCTTGAGATTTTATCTTCTATTAAGGAATGATGGTAATTAAAGTTGTATATAACTGTTAAGATTATATGAACTTTATAAAAAAAATTGTGTACTGCGTTAGTCCGACAAATCTAATTTAAAATATCAAATAATTCTCTATTTAGATGGCACGCTCGTCTGTTTTTGATGATCTCAAATGGATATGTGCATATTTTAGACTATGCTTAACAAAACTTGAGAGAAATGACTCAATGGGCTTTGATACGTCACTTAAAAACTAGTTTTAAAATAGGAAAACTAAAAGAGTTAGTTAGCTATAGCTATTCTCCAGCTTTTCCGAAGCTTGAACTATCATATTATCCACCGTTTCAAATCATGTTTAGGAATATCATTAATACTCCTATGTATCTGCTGACAGAATCCTTTAAAACTACCTTTCCCTGATGAAAAATGCCATCCCTTTTATATTAAACCATTCGTTTTTGGTTTGTCTCAAACGTGCCGCAAACAACGTTCTACATGCAACAACGTGTTGCAGCTCAATTTATACTAAGAAGCGAGCCACTGGTGAAAAACGTAGACCATCGGTTGAAAATGACACAGAATAGACCACCAGGCTGGACAGCCGGCGATGTAATGATGTAGTGCTATCGCGTGAAGAGTGAAAGAATTCATTTTTCTGTGATGACATCGTCTTGTCGGAGGCGAATCGCCAGCCGGTGCCCGTTGTTGGTGTAAAAACGGAAACTTTTTCCTTGGTCGGTCTGGTCTATTTCAGCGACCGGTGCTTTTTCTCGGATCCTTCTCCTTCTTGTTTGCTGGAACATTCCAAGTAGAAGAGAAAATGAAGCAAGACAAATCAGCCTCATCTGTTATTCATGGGGCACATGATGGACGATGCTTTGGTAGCCGTGCCACACTGCTGTCGCCAATTACCGTGACCCTTTGGGTTGTCGTCTTTGAGCTTTGGCCGATGGCGATGGGTCAATCGATTTCTTGGGCAATTTCCAAATTTCCGCTCAACGGAGAATCTTTGTTGGTAGGAAACTGCCGAGTGCTTCCGGGTTGTTAACAAATTACATCCGACTTTCATTCAGATCGAATCGAATGACACGAAAAATGGAAAGAAACAGCGAGTAAAAAATAAATCTCCAGCAAGGTAGAGGCGGAAAAGATGAACAACGAGTTTTTGATTGTGGACAATTTGATAGCGAATCCTCCAACGCGCGATATTGGTATCACCTGGAAGATACCGCCTGGCACCAACTTGGCACATCCGATTTTTGAAAAATCTGCTCCCGTTGACATCATTCTTGGTGCTCGTCATTATCATCGTTATCGTCATCGTCCCGCACCTCATCTACCCTTCATGATTGAAAGTGTTTTCGGTCGGGCCCTAGTACCGGCTGCTCAGCATTTGTCACCTAAAACCGATCCTGCTACTTTTTATTCTATCGTCTGTATGGCATCATCCTTGGAGGAATCCCTACAACGATCTTGGCAATTGGAAAACATAACCGTTAATGTTGCATACTCACCTGTTCACAAAGCTACCACTGAACGTGACAACACCGGTAGATATATTGTCCGTCTACCAAAACAGCCCGACTTCGGAGAAAAGCTCGGCCTGTTTAGATCCCAAGCCATTCATCGTCTTGAGCTGCAGAAGATCGTATGGTACGATCCGGAAGCAGCTAAACTCGCTTCATGCAATCTGGCGCAACCACACGAATTTGCATCGACGATCCGGCTGCTGAAAAGGGAAGAAACAGCAGGAAGGCGCTCACCTCTACGGCGCTTGAATCCATTCCTCGACGAAGAAGGAATCGTGCGAGTGGGTGGCCGATTGAAGCTTGCGCTGCTTTCCTACCACTTTACACATCTTAGTTTGCTTCTCGAGAATCATCCGTTTACCCATCTGATACATGGCGGGGGAAGACTATCGCCCTCCCAGATTCGAGAAGAATATTGGCTGCTCGACAGACGAAGAATAGTGAAAGGAGTACCAGGGAATTGTCTTCGTTGCATACGACAGGAAGCTGCCCTAGTGCAACAACAAACCGGTCAACTCCTGCATCAACGCCTCTCTCCGAGCCAGCCGTTTTATATTACTGGAGTGGATTACGCCGGCCCGTTTAATTTCAAGCCGACGCACAAGAGAGCTGCCGCCGCCAAGTGTTATTTGTGCGTGATCGTGTGTTTTGCAACCAAGGCGGATCACCTGGAGCTGGTCAGCGATCTCACCACTACAGGATTCTTGGCCGATTTACATCGTGTTTCAGCCCGGCGCGGGCTACCCTCGGATATACACTCCGACAACGGGAAACATTTTGAAGGTGCGTCACACGAGCTAAAAGAATTATTCGTATTATTTCAGAGTGATCAACAGCAAAATATCATCGCAACCAACTACTCTGACATGGGAATTACCTGGCACTTTACTCCACCTAAGGCTCCACATTTCGGTGGATTATGGGAAGCTGCGGTGAAGACGGTCAACCGACACCTCTACTGGCATCTGGGCATCTCGAGGCTGTATTACGAAAGGTGCAGCACCTTTCTTCAGCAGATAGAAGCGGCGATGAATTCGCGTCCTTTTCTGCCGATGACGGATGACCCGAACGATTTGGCAGAGCTTACTCCTGTGCACTTATCGGAACGTCCATGCACGCTGTCCTCGTCACCGGCAGACTGGTCATCCTTGTGGACGATGCGCTCCCCATCCGCTGGCCGCTGGCGCGCATCGTTGATGTACACCCTGCATCCCGCATCGTTACTCGTGCATTGAAGCTGAAAACGTCGAAGTGAGTAATTACGCGTCCTGATACGTAAATTTGTGTTTTACCTGTTGCGAAACCGTTCTGTTAGTACCGCGTGCTTTTTTTGTTTTTGTTATGACATTCTGTCATGGGGGGGAGTATGTTTACGCTTAGATGGCATTTAACTTGACGAAAACTAGTTTCGTCAAGTTTGGTTAGGGAAATATTTCGTCAGTGGGTTGAATGAAATATTTCAAAGGATCGTGCGTAGGGATGAGTGTCGCTCGCGTTCGCGACACTCACCAGAATGTTTATATATAGGGCAGAAATTAGAAATAAACTCTCTTCGAATTTTGGAACTTCAACAATACGTTTGGTAACTATTGCAACACATCGATCCGAAACTCCGCGATTCTTCAAGGGGTTTTATGAAACGTTAGCTGTGGTCATACTCGTATTAGCATGTGCAATCAAGTATAATAATGGTCATACTCGTATTAGCATGTGCAATCAAGTATAATAATCATTTTGGAAAACTATTCCGAAAAGTACCGCACTTAATGCTGTGGAAGGGTTTAGCAGTAAAGCATCGGCTTAAAGTAGACCCGTGTCGTGTGCTGCAAAGCGTGTAGCGTTTTCCAGCTTAACGACCATTTCCCTACGACAAAAGTGCCGCACAGCGATGGATCTCACAAGTCGTTGGCGTTTGCAAAACTGTAATAAACGAGCAATTTTCCTCCCAATTCGATCCTTGCCTGCAACTAGCTTTTATCGTTTGTACGCGATGCAGTTTGTGCCGCGCTACCCGGCGAATGGGGATTTCGGTTGCAACTTTGCATATTTACCGCACGTTTGTGTGATTATCATCATGGGACCGTCATGGGTTGCGGTTGTTGGTGCTGTACCGTGCACGACGACATGCCGGCTGCGCTGCGGTCTTGATGTCACCCCCGTATTTAAGAGCGGAACCACACTTCCTTGGAAGATGGCATCCCATGCACAGCCGTATGGTTCTGGGTTTTCGCTTGGAAGAACGGCACAACAACAAACTTCCAACCATATGCTGCTGCGGTTGCGTTACGAGTCAACCCCAGGCATGCAAGGAGAATGACCGTGTGTCCTCGGTGTGTCCGGAAACTCCGACAGAGTCAGCAGAGTCAGCGGCATTCGGAGCCTCGGGTGCAGTGTGCTGCTTTGCTCAATTCGATTGCATTCGGTTTCATTCAATCAGGCCACTTATGCGTTGATTTGACGAAAATAAAAAGCAAATCTGTTCGGCAACAATAAAATCAGCTGGGACGTTTGCCGTTGTGTGCTTTATCTCGATACGGGGAATGGAACAAAGTATGTACAAGCATGAAAGGGGATGCCTTGAAGAGAAACCTAAGAAGATGAAGTTGATTGGATTTGCACTGTGGTAGGCACACATAGTGACTGCAGCTCGGCGTGAGCTCTGCCACAAGCAATCGCTTCGAAGGACCGAGAGATAGTGTTTGATAGAAGGTAATGTGTTGAAGGAACGATGCATTTGCTTGTAGTGTACCAGATGGGTAGAAATGAAATATGTGTCAAGTATAAAGAGCCGACTTTTCATGACAATGAGGATGTTTACCAATAGTTGCAGGTAACCTTGTAACTGTCTGATACTTTGAAGAAATATCTATGCAACAAATTATTTAAAAATACATACATATTATAGTCCTATTAAATACATGCTCTCTGGGTAATGGGAGTAATGGGACAATGATAACGACTTGTAAGCCTTGGTGCATCAGTGCTTGAAGTATAAAATATATGCTTGTTAGGGAATAGTAGCATCTACATGTACTCGAGAAAGGACAGAAGTTGTTTTTATATAAATTGACACTTAATTAAACCCTGGTTGGCTAATCAATGACACTGGTGGCCTAGAAGAAGCACCAACAAACTCTATTGATAAGAATCTGTAAATTACGTTCTGCGGCGAGTTTCAACGAGAAGTGTCTTATGTCCAGCAGATGGTTTGTTAATGTGTAAATTAATACGAACAAGGATTGATGTTGCATCTATTGCTCCACAGAAGAACCCTGCTACAAATACCGTTTACACTTTCATTTTCTTAGTTTAAATTTCTGTAGGCCTATATAAAGACATTGATGCGAATCATATCTAGTTCTTCGTCTTCTTTGTCCCTACAACTTCAGTAGGTTTTTCGCCTGCTATTTCGAACTTTCTGTGATTTGGTTTTAACCATAGCTGGAGTTCTTGCTGCTGTAGTTTCGACATTAATCTACGCGCTGCTACCTTTACTGTCGTCCAGTTTGTAGGACTGGAACACATGAAGCTACTAAGGATCTCCACGCACAGTTCTGTTCCCGTTGTATTAGGGCACGATGGACAACTATCGGATAGAATAAAACCCATACGATAGCGATATGTTCTGAAGAATCCATGGCTCATATGAATGGTCATCTCTGCGTACGCACCGCATAAGTCTATCAAATAAATAACAGAGAACACAGAGCCCAGTTGTATTCCACGTTTGCTCGCGTGAAGGACACAACATAGATCGTTTCGATGACACCATTTACTGAACGAGTCTCCCGCACGCTGAAGAGTTGCAGCGTCAGTTGTAGTCATGTAAGGTACATCCATGTTAAGATCTTCAGTTTACGTTTAAAAACTATCACGAGGTAATAGAACCGATTGACCATTAACGGAAAGGCAAAATAATAAAGTGCCCAAGTTGCTGCACTGAGGAAAGCGTTCGACCAGACATGATTTGCGCCATTAAATGACAAATTCTGGAAGTCCAAACCAACAGCATTTCATGACAAACGTTTTCGCAGGCTGCTTACAGATCCGCGTTTGCACCATCCATTTGACGACCCTTATTCGTGTAGTCCACACACAATCTGGTTTGTGGATGTTAAACGTTTAGACATGAGTCCTTGTTGCGTCGTAGTGATGCAGTTTTTAGAGATGATTAGCAGAGTTTCGTGAAACTTTAGTTTAATTATCCCCATTTTACCACAATAATCGATAGCAGGCCTTGTGTTACCTTCTTAAAAGAGTACACGAATGTATTCCGGGTTTGTCGAATAGCAATCGTTCGTATCGGAAATGCTGTAAATGTGTAACACAAATAGTTTACGAGTATTCAACGCTACATTGTCGTGTGTTACCTGCTTATCTGTATGTGTATCTCATTCACGATGAACATTAGTTGCACGCATGTTTAGTTTCTTGAAAGGTTAAGGACACTCTTCTCTTCTCATTTCGCTTTTTATCGGTTCAAAAAACTGTGACCTGCTACTGATTTTAATTTCTATTTGTGTTTAGTTTGCTCATGTGCTGTATATGTTTTACTGTACATTATTTGTTGGTGTGCAAATAAGGTTCCTACTTTATGTTGACATCGCATTCAACTGGAATGAAGGGAAAATAAGCAAACAAGCAAATAAACAAACGCCTGAATGCAACAACGAAAGCTGTTCATTATGTGAGTTGAATTCGTGCTGAATGTCTAGCTTGCAGTATGTGGAGGTTTACAATATTTTTTTTTGTGTTGAGCGAGCTTGGCTTTTACGATTGCCATGTTTTCAGTTTTGGTGCTTATCTCTTTTTTTTTTGTTTCGCGCCTGCATTCCGTCCAACGGTCCATTTTGTGCGCCTTTAAAACGCCCCGGAGCTGGCCAGCTTGAAAACCGAAAGCACTAGAGTAGTATATGTGCGTATGCGTTGTTGGTTGTTGCACTTTGGTTGATTGTAGTCCACTCCGTCCAGCGTACCCTCAAAGCCGTTCCACGAACTTTTCATCCATTTCATGGTCGGAATTGGAACAGTTTCACCCAGCGCACAGTGCAGGCGTTGTTATTTTTCCACACGTTTGCGTGATTTTTCTCTACATTTTGTCCAACGTTGTCCCGTTGCGTTCGGACAGCGGGAACGCGTTTAGAGGCAACACGGTCGTACAACACTTCTGGCACACTGTTTACATCGCCGGAACGTTCGCACGCGCGGATGAGGCAAAAGTACACAAAAGGGCGAGCGGTTAGGTTTGAAATTGGATTAATTTTTAACTCCCGTGCAACATGGGAAATTCGCAACTAGTTTCGCCGGGGTACGCTTGCATGTGAGGTGGGATGGAGATTTTTTGTTTTTCATTTGCGGAAGGTGTTTATCAGTTTGCTCGGGGGGCGAGTTCTCGCTTCTGTTTATTTAGTTTCGAGGCTGGCTGATTTGTAGTCTCGATAGAGCCGGTACAGTGTGCTATGGACCACTAGGAGAGATGTGATGGAGTTTTTTTTTGTTTGTATGGGGGTTTTGGGTGTTAGTAATGCAACCGCTTGTGTTGATATGTATTGTTTTGTCGAAGAGACACACAAAAACAGGGCATGGAATTGGATTTGCCTCTGGAATTTACACCATGTTCGTCAAGTTAAAAAAAATAGTTGTAGATCACGATGCTCAGCAGCGTTTCGTTGAGTTTTAATTGTAAATATGGATCATCAGTTATTTATTCAAAAAATACGATATGGCCTTAAAGGACTTTACGGGCTGAGTCTGGTTACCGGAACACATGCACACATGCAGGATAACAAATCCTTCTGAGCATCTTCCTCTCGAGCTCGGCTAAGAGGGTTTTGTCAGATTTGGACAGAATCCTTGTATTATTGGAGTAAGTGAGCACTGCTACTGTATAGATTTAATACAGTGTCGGTTTTGTCCATCCTTCGGTAACTACACGAACTCTAATCACGATGTTTCAAGTACTGTAATACTGTAAAAAAAGAATTGTTGTGTATTTATGTACTTAAATTGCCTCAAAACAATCTTTTGAATACGTTCTGTTCTTATTTCACAATCAAATCAACTTAATTAAGAAAAAAAAGTCTGTCAATGAGTCAAAGTTTGGTTCCTTTGCATGCTCTCTGTCAAAAGGAAACGACGTGGAGGAGCCATTTATCGGCAACGATTGTGTATGCTTCGTTTCCAGGAAAAAACAAGCTAAGCCAAACATTTAAAATAGAAATAAGATTCCAAAAGCTAACATACAATTCTGAATAACCAGGAAGCTTATTTCTCACATATCCAGATAAAACCTTAGATATAAGAACGTGGATTCAGAAATCAGCGGGACACCGTTGTGGGTTGAAGTACCAGCGTTTCATGGCAGCGATTAATCGGTTAACGTGAAACAGGCACCACCTGGGTAAGGCTTTATCATTCCCAACACGTTTTATTTTCCGTCGCTGAAACTTATTACCGTGTGTGGGCGACGGCATTTCCAGGGATTTTTTTTGGTAAAGAGTTTGGTTTGAAGGTTAATTGGAATTTGCTTCCTGCTTTCGAAGCCACCAACCACGCGCCGAGATGCTGATGAATCCAGGCTAACAGAAGCAGGAAACTCGACGGTCCTGAACGTGAAGCTATTCCATAGAAATGACGACGGAAGGACACAGTGAGGACGATTTGCAACACGATTGTTACGGGCGTGGAAACCGATAGTATGAACGATGTGAATGTGGCTAGGCCTACACACGAAGGTCTGACTGACTTTTGCTCACTCAGCTCGATCGATGTAAAGAGCAAACAGATCCATATATTTGCATAATATTTGAATTAGTTGGCCTCCATCGCGGTGGGATGAGGTTCGGGGTGAAGGTGCTATTTCGTGGTAACCGTAAGGTGAAAGGGCAAAGCAAAATAACGATAATTTATGGGGAATTATTAGCTTCGTGAAATTATTTGCTCGTCCGGAACCAGGGTGATTGGAGCGCTGGTGGTGGTGGTGGTATGCCAGATGGATCATTTAAACCAGACATTCAGTTTGATATGTTGCCTGGAAACGTTTCACTTTTTTCTCTTTTTATATTATGAAAATGGAAAAAGTAAGAGAGAAACGGGGGCCCATGTGTCGGACGTGGCAACGTGACATTCCCTGTGGCATTTATTATGCGTACTGTTTAACGTGTTTTGCTGTTTGGTGACCTAATTAGCTCTGTTTTGTTGTATGATGTTTGTTTGATGTGTCATTAGAGTGATAGAATTGTGCGAAAAAAAACATCACAACGAGAGGCTTGTGCAATTTTTAATGAAAAGAAGTAAATGGAAAATGCTATGTGGAATTGTTTAATGAACGTTTTAATTTACAGAAGTAATTTACACATGCATTAGATGCTGCTGGCTGATGTGTTTTAAAACGGCACAATTTGAATGTCTAACAAAGTTAGTTCAGAAGTCCTACTGAGTTTTTACGATTAATGCTAATTAGGAATTTCGAAGAATTGTAAGATGAAATAGCATGAATTAATTAAGTAGCAATAAAGAAGTCAAACTGTTAAAGTTTGACAACAAATACTATGCTGTGACAATTTCATGATTTTTAAATTCGTCTTATGTGCCTAGTACAGCAGCTCTATCTTTTTCATAGGCATAAAGTGATACTGTATTAGACGAAGTGAAGCTGAATGCCGTGGTGAAACATGGTAGAGATTGCGAACGTCTTCAATACTCTATCGACGAATTTAGCTATTGATGTCGTCGCAACCTATAGCTGATGTCCGTTAATAAATTTCAAGAAATTTCCTTTTGAAGATCCAATAATCCTTTTTAGCTACAAAATTCACAATAGTTTGGTACAGCTTTCTCAATGTGTGAAGTATTTAAAGATCCTACTTGATATGGCGCTTAGTTTTGGACCTTGCCAGACTCGTGCTAACCAAAAGTTGGGCATTATTTTTAGAATAATCAAAGAATCTTGAAATCGCACCACATTAAACACAGTTTTTTCTTCAATCGAGTTCGCTTCGAATAGGGTCATAATACTCGTGTATTGCTTGGTGCTCATCATATGGATTTAACGCATTGTAAATATTCAGCAAAAGGCTACGCGATTTGTAATTAGACTTCTGCCACGGAGACCCAATGACGGAAGCTAATGCCACTTGATGTCTGCTACTGAGACTCCAGTTGCAGGCACCACGACGATCGACAGCTCAGTGTCTGTTTGTGACTGGGTTAACTAGTACTTTTGGTATGTTCCAGTCCGTGTTTCGTGAGCGTCTTCGTATGCATGCAGCATAGTAAATTTATCTCTTAAGGTCCGTTTATTGCCAGACACGTTAGTATTAATTGTTACGGATCGAGAGCTTTTGTTAGTTTGAATTCCTTGAACAACGATTAGAATTATTTCGAGATAGAACGGTGTTAAAAGTTCATGTCGGCCACTCGTTAGATTGTTTTGGTGATTATTTAAGTAGACCAAGAATATATAATTTTGATATTAGGTAGCTAATAACGAAAGACTGTGGCATGCCACCCCGTACGCAGGACTAACTATCCAGCTACGGGCAAAACTAAGTCAAGAAAAGCCAGTAATGACAGGTCAAGAGATTTTTCGAGGTAGCAGAGCCAAAGAAGAAGAATCTGTCCACTTTCCATAAGGTAACCATGATGTGAGCACGTATAATCGAATTGTCCAGCATAATTGCATTCCTTTAAGCCGCTTAGCTGCTCCAGTCTGAACGTCATGGGTATTATCGATGTCACCGATCGAATTACTGCAATTGCCATTGATCGCAGTTAGCACGAACTGGTTACAATACCATTGACGTCATGATACCGGGGACGTCGGGAACAAATCGACCATGGTACGAATGTATCCGGATGCACGCTTTCTTAGATTTTGGGCCAAATTGATGAAAGAGCACCGAAGAGGAGTGAAATTTTCGGATGAGCAGACAAACAGAATATGAGCAAATCGATTGCATGTAATTGAAGCCAATTCGATTGGAATCAGCTATTCTGTTCCTGCCCAAAGATCTGGAGATTTGGCACAGCTGCAATGGTAATGCAGATAATAGGGAGAATTAACGTAAAATTTGGTTCTGCTGCATGCTTTCGACAGTTTGCCGAACGACTGGGGCTGATTGCTTCTCAGAAGCTAATTTTCCCGGCGTGTTGTTGCGCTCTTCTACGGCTGTATGGGAAGTATGGCTGTTGGCTGTTGGGTTGCAGGTCTGCTCAGGCATTCGGTACCCGTCGCCAAACTTCCTTCAGCAATAAACGCTATTTAAACTTAATTACATTTTCACGCAGTGTCTCGCTGTGTGTGTGTGTGTGTGTGTGTGTGCACCCCACCCGAGGCACACACAGGGCCGGATTCGGATTACATTACCATACTGTTGAACGAAACCTTTGCCTTCTTCGGTGCCAGTAAATGGCATTTTGCGTGTGCAAAAGATGAATGCTGCTGTAATTGCTTCAACTTAAGCAGCAGCCATCTACTTCTCCGTGTTTCCTTGCCACAGACAGCTCGGGAAATTCTTTGAGAACCACGTTAGGGCTACATTAGCACCTTCGTCAATAGGAAGTTAAAGCAGTTCCTCGGCGACGGAGGCTTGTATGCTTCGAAACGACGAAAACCCATCCAGCGGAAGATTTTTCAAGTTTATGTTTTCCGTTACCACCCGATCCCGGTGGAAGGTGGCAAGTGTCACCCACCGCAGCTTGGAGCCTCTTTCCTTCTCTCTGATGCGGTACGCATCCGTATGATTAGTTTCAGAATTCTGACGAGGCATAAGTTTTCATGAATTATACATCGGTTCGGCTTATGGGACACGAGGCACGGAAATATTCACAACCCGGAAGGCCAACCGGAAAGCCGTTAAGGAGCCGGGCTCGTCGTTGTCAGGGATGGGTTGGAAACGGAACCGGTTACAGGCCGGGTGGTGCTGGGGGCATGCATACTTAGAGGTGGATGTGAAAGAAACTCCAAGAAGTTTAGACGCCTTTGATCTGGCATCGGATGGGAGCGTCCCGGAAACGGACCGGAGAATCGTTGGGCGTCAGCACTGAAGTATGGCATAGAAAAAGGCCCGAGGATGGCTTGTGGCTGTGGTGTAAATCCTTAACCTAAACCAAGTCAAAGGTTGGTCAGAGTGAGTGACAGAGAAGGATAATGAGAGAGAAAGCGATAAACAGAAACGATGCTACATGTACATTTCGTTCTCTGTTGCTCTTGATACTGAGCGTTGCTGCGAGACCGACAGTCAGGCCACACAACCTCTCTACTACGATAACGCAGGTTCATCTTCTGCGTTGAAGCGTACGCTTCGTACGAATCCTTCTGGGGTTAGCATTTTGCATTCCTCAGATGAATGTCTTGAGGCGCGATAAATTCCTTCTAGGTTTTCTTGTCGGCTCTCTCTCTCTATCTCTCGCTTCCGTTCTCTTTCCAGCGGGACTGGGAAATCATTTCCTGTCAGCCTCTGTCAACAGCGACTCCCCGCAACTGACAGTGCGGTTCCGGTGTGAGCGAGTGGTCTCTTGGTGGTGGTCTTTTGCCCATGACAGCGATGATTTGTCGATGATTTGGCGTTGTTTAACGGTCGAGCGATAATGGGTAAAGTGTCGTGGAAGAGCTGTTGAATGAAAAGTTTGATCGTTTTGGGAGTTGGTCACCAACAGTAAATTTAACCATTGAACGAACACTGACTCTAAACATAGTAGATGAGAGTTGTGCTGGTTTTGGTTAGTTAAAGCAGCTCAAACTTAAAGCTAGAGACTAGAGCAAACTACATGTTTTCATGCAAACCATGTCATCGTTCTGGATGTTGAGTTCAAGATTGTCAATAAGAGTAAAGGAATCGCTTTACATTAGGGTTTCAATTAGAATAAGAGTTATTAACAAGTGTACGTGTGCAAATAAACTTGAGTTTTCAATCTGTCAGATAGGAACAATTTAAGAAACAAAGTATTATGTAGTGTTTTGTTCTATGATGACCTAGGGAAGAGTTTGTTGACGTGGCTAATATGTTTCAAAGTCTCCATATTAATTGATAGGCAAAACTAGCCAGCGCCTACATTATTAGATATTTTTGAGAAAATATCACAAATTAGATTAAAGTACAAAAACGCACAAAACGTTTGTTTTAATTATTTTTCGAGCTGCTTTGGCAAGGTCAACTCATTTTATTGATGCTCTTGAAATGTAATTCCTTGAAGTTCTAGTAATTTTGCTGACAATTTGCAAGTTTGTGACACGCTTAGTAAACCACCAATCAAAATGGTGTGTCAGTTGTCAAACGTTTTGGGATAAATTTACATGTTTCAGTTCAGCAGCTATTACTCTTCGACTCTGCGACAGAACGTGACTTATAATGTTCAGATTTTCAAGCTTAAGTCATCATAGACCAATTTATCCATATCCATACCGTGAGGACATGAAGCTCTGTAGCTACCTGCTTAACACCTTAAAAATTTTATTAATATATACATTTATTTATCCTATAGCAACTAACAGTACTATATTCCAAAATTTCAGACAAAAAATCATTAAATTCAATGAACTCACATTTCAAAAAAGGTGCAAGAAATACAAATAAAGCTATTCCGACTTAGCACTCGCTACAAGTCAAGTAGAAAGTTGTAGATTACAAAAAAAATTGTTAAAAAATCACTCTTAACCGAACAGTACAACTCCAGCCAAATACAGTACATATTTTATGCAAATACAGCAATCGGCCGCATCGCAATTGAAGACAATTGACTGGGATTAGACTGGCAACAAGCTAAATCGGCCGTCCAATTTCTCGCAAGAGTCTCGCAATCCTCCTATCCAAGGTAAGGCCTCAAAGTCTCCAACAAGCCAGTAAGGGATTTCAGGGCTCTAGTTCCGAATATCTTAAATCTCCTTGGCGACTTGATACACTGATGAGCTTCGAGAGTAGGTTAAGCCTTGATGTCTCCAACGTTCCAGTAAAGAAGATTTCCATCTGAAATCTTCCCGATTGGCTAGACAATTTAGTAATGATCTGAATTTGTCGCTTGTAAGTCCAATCACTTTATAAGAATAATTAAAGAGGGAAGTAAATGATCTCGCCGTTAAGCAGAGTCAATTTTCTTGAACCCAATTTTTTCCCCCTAAGCTTAAACTACGCCAGACAAATATTGGCACAGTTGAGAATTATGTTCTATACATTCTTCAGGCAAGTTTTCTAGACAATCAGTAATCTGGCCGTGGTGTTTAGTTTATTGCCTTGGTGCTAATTTTGTGATGAGATTGGATTACAGTTTTTAGCACTGTTGGTTTTTATCTGCAGCCGTCTTTATTGCTTGTGATCTTTCGAGTGTGTTTGATTTTTTTGTGTGTGTACCTATCGTTATTCCATCCCGTGATATCATTGATCTTTTTCATGAATAGGATTAGACGTACCGGATCTAAGCTGGTTTGTTTTCTTTCATTCCTCCGTGGCACTATCGTATACGATTTCTTTCTTTATCGTTCTTGGAATGTTTGTTTGCTGTCGATTTTTGCAGGAAATTGGTGGGCGGAATTTCGTAGACGGTGAAAGATAAATATCAAACTCACTTTTTCGGTACATGGTGGGGCTTTTTTCGTTCCGTTCACTGGGGGCGTCCACAATGAACGTTTTGTTCGACCCCTTGGACGGTCCATGCGAAGGATCAAACGAAAAGTGTCTGTAAGTAAAAACTGTGGTTCGGAGCTCTGTGGGGACGTGGGGCAATCAGAGAACCACGACAAAACACGTGGGATAAAGTGGCTTCCACTGACAAATCGAATTCAATGTGATAGTGTTAAGGAAAAAGAAATGCCGGTCAGCCTACTTCTGAACGCGTCTACAAAAAAAACCCCGCATGTCGCCAAACGATAGACAGAGAAAAAAAAGCAATGTCCACTTCCGGGTGGGTTTGTCTGAGCTAACTGCGAGATTTGTTGGGGGAACAGTATTGCTTTACGATGGATTCGACCGAGTTAGTATTTATGTCATATTACTGCGGCTCACGATCGAAGGAGCAAATTTGCTGCGAAAAAAGAAATAAGAACACACAAAAATCCTTATTTCGTGTGGTTCCTCCTTCGATAGTCTGCCATCGATGAGGCTTCAATAGGCCAGCTTTTTTGTCTGCCTACCCTATCAGACTATTAGTTTGTTGCGCGCGTTACCTCACGTGGAGATAATTGTGTCAAATAAATTTATCGATACCGTATGTCTCTGGGCGAGTGGTTGGTTCGATCCACCTTGTGTACAATTCGCCACAGGGTCGGCTTCGATCCCCTCGAGGTAAGCTCAACGATGTGAAGAAAGGGAGCCTAAAGAGCCGGAAGAAGAAGAGAGTATATGTATGGGGAGCTCAAACATTGCTTTCACTCGTGCCGGTGCGTTCAATATCAACTCGACGAAGATTCATTCTTGTGATGTTGTATGTACAGGAGTAGTAATTACAGACACCCCATTCGACCTTTGATGGCGAATGTTGCCACTTTTGCGCAAAAGAGGTGGATTAAACTCTTTCGTAGTGAAGTCCTGATAGGCTTTTTTGGGGGGTATTGTTTCATTTGACTTGTTCGGATTTCTTTGCGTGTATGTATCCTTTACTCACAACCATTGTTACTCGGTAGGGAACATGCTTCTTTGCGAGCTGGGTCCAAGCGAAAGGAAAGTTCTGTTTTGTTAAGCTTTTTTTTTGTGTATCTGTGTGTACGTGTGTGCTCTTGTCGACAAACACCTACAAGCCCAAAGTGTGTTTGAGTGGTTTGTCCTTTGTTTTCTGCGAAGATCCATGTATTAGCCTCATGTGCAGCCAGAAACGTCGACTCATGGCTGAGATTTTGTGCCAGTTTGAATATGCTGCTCTAAAGCAGCAGCATGGGTGGTGGGATATGAC